>WBMZ01002875.1:17500-44957 GCA_013400975.1 Atrichornis clamosus
GAGACATTGCTTTCTATATCCCCTTGTGCCAATTAAATAATGAACCCTTTCAACAGCAATTTATAAAATATTAAAAACTTTAGTTTCACTTTTACCTTAAAGTTATCATAAAAAACAAACTAATTTGCAAAAGAAGAAGGTCATAACCGCCTGAAAAGGAAACACAGCTTTGCTAAGACTTAAGAATTGGGGGAAAGAGGGCACAATTAAAGCCTTATACTAATAATATTAATAGACTTGCACTCTTTGTTCAACTCAAAACTAATACAAATGCAAATTTTCAGGAGGGAAGACTTACTACATAAATTAGTTTCAACTGAGGATCTCTAAGACCTTGCACCTACTGGTCCTATATACCCTGAAGGAGCTAAAAGCCTTTGTGAAGAAGTAAGCTGATTTTCTATTTTAAAATTCCTTTCTGGAATCATTAAAGCAATACAGAAGAAGATGTCTCTTACAATACTATGAAGGAGGCAAAGAGATCATCTCTAACACAGGGTCATCAAAGTCACACTCCAAGAAACTTTTTAAAGCCAGCTCCTGCCTCAGCACTGCTTCTCTCCATTAATGATACTCACGTGACCACCAGCACTGTACAAAATACCTCATTTTCACTGTATACAAGTACAGCAGAGCATCCTGCTCTTCCCATTCTACAGAGGGAAGACAACCACAAAATATTCCAGTCGAAAAAATTATTTTCAAAGCATTTCTCAGTATATTTACTCTTAACTCTCCTTCTGCCTGTTTAGTACTTAATTAAGTATCTCTCTGGTCTTGAGGTTAATCCTAGAAAGTTTTAAGTACATACACAGCTACTCCCCATACAGTTTTTGGGCAATGTATGCAGCTGTAAATCTTTCAGAGATTGCATTTCTTTTAATGATAGGCCTTTCAGATAAGGATGTGTGAAAATTTATTAATAACCACAATATTATTACAAAATGCATCTAAGTAGACAAAATGAGTTTGTACTTGTACTTAAAAATTAAATGTACTTATTGACTCAGACTTCTGCAAACAGGTTCTTATCCCTCCTACCTCTCCACACACACAGAAGACGGAATTATGCATAAAAAAGTCAAGGCAAAACACAACTACCACCAAGTGTGTGAGATTACTCTCATAATTTTATCATATTCAGTATTGTATGCTTTTTTTCCCTGTTGATATTTCACAGAGTCTCAAATACAACTGCTTAAAAATGTATCACTTGCAGTAAATAGTTTAGAAAGAAATTTATGCATTTTGGAAAAGGCTACTCAGGCAAAGTCCATCCTTTCCCACAAGAAGCACAAAGGCACAGCCTAGACTTTTAGGGTATTTCAAAAGCATTAGCCTTTAAACCACACAGCAAGCTATGTGTCAAACGTGCAGTCATTCTCCATTCCTCAGGCTGTTTCTAAGAAATAGCTTAAGATTCTTCTCTGAAAAAAGCTCTGCATTTGCATTGCCTCCTGGATGAAATACCACTTCTAAAAACTACTTGATGTTTCAAGTGGTGCCAACACAGACACATCAGAGGACACAGCTCCTTCCACGTGCAGTCAGGGTCCTGCTCCCCTTACACCACTCCTTCGTCCTCCATCAGACAGCACAGCTTTTACTATCAGTTAATTCATATCAAGATTGGCCATAGCGCTTTTTGGTGCATAACACATCCTCCAAAGTACAAGTAAAAGAGAGGTGGTGATAGTTTTCCTCCAAAATGTTCCCACCTGTGCCTTCAGCTCTTGAAGGTAGCCTCAGTATACGCAAACATCTAGTTGGGATCAATTTTCCTCAAGTTTTTATTTTACGTTCCTAGTAAACATGATGCTCAGCTGTTTCTTCAACACCATGAGTGTCTCACTCCTTGCCTGCCTATTTAAATATTGTTCAGCAGCCATCTAAGCCACGCTGCTGCTGCAGCACCAGACTGCAACTCTGCTTCCTGGACGGAAGCACGCTGGCTCGCTCCGTTAGGTGAGGACACTGAGCAGTTACACAGTGCTTTATTTTCAAATGCTGTACAAGCATTAACTAATGTGCCCAGCGCCCTGAGAGGGAGGTGAGTATAACTCTCCCCTATTTCACAGATGAAGACACAGACAGTTTAAGTGGTTTGCCCCAGGCCACACAGCGCGGCAGCGGACAGCTGGGATTACCGCGATGCTTCGTCCCCGCGTCCCCAGCCAGCCCCGCTGGGCTGCTCACACCTGCCCTGCCAGCGGAAAACCAAGGTTCCTGCCAGCCAAAGGAGAGACCTTCCCTTGGTCAGGCCCCTCAGCAAAGAAGGGGTCTCTGGGGAAAAGGCTTGTGCACCTAACTGCAGGGTAAGCTCATGGTCTCGTGCTTTAAACTTGTCACTGTGCACTCTAAAAGCCTCAACGTAATTCAATGAATTTTAAAACGTACAGGAACTAGCGAGAAACGAGTCGCTGCAAACTACAGGGGTTTTGTATTAATTGAGACCCCCATAAAAATATTGGTAAAATAAGAGAGGCTCCACAGTCTCCTCCTCTTACTACCCTGTGGTTTAAGCTTCTTAGAGCCTTTTAAGACGGATTGAACCAGAGGCTGTTGTCCAACTTTGTCACATCCAATAATCGGAGCAAAGTCTGACATGGCTTTCAGGTGAACCCGTGTAGTTCCTATTTACACGTCTCAGCTAAACCACTTGGAAAGATAGTTCAGCACCACAGCCTGCCAGAGCCTCTAGGACTGTTTTCCAGGACCACCAAAAGGAAAAGGTATTTGAACCAGGAATCAGGATATGCAGATTTCCCCTGCACAGCAGCCTTTCAGTATTTACAGGCAGCAAGATTTCTTTACATTTAGATCATTCCTTTCCAGCTCCCTTATTACTCTGAAAGGACTTGACTGGATTTCCTTATACCATGATTAGTCATTTTTAAGAAGCAGCCCTCTGCTTGCTACAAATACACTGGTAGAGGAAAAAAATAATTGGGGAACACACTTCATATTGTTGAAATGAAGTCCACCGAAGCCAGATTTTACACGACATGACAACGCACTAATGCCAAACTGACACAAATTCTCATCTATGCGTTTTGGCTTTAATGGGTTAATTAGCTTGGCTGGATACAAATTTTAATTATCTGAGTTTGACATTAATGTCCTTGGAGTGTTGTCTATAAGGATTTGGGGAATCATAGACATTATTTTAGTTACTTCTGGAAACTGTGCGTTACACTGGGATTTAAATAGTAAGAACAGACAAGAATAGTGAGAACAGGTTGATCTATTTTGAAAAGTCAGACTTTGTGAAACAGGACAAACTGAGACAAAGCTGAAGCCTAGTGTACCTAGTCTTCAGGGGAGTCTCATGGATATAACATGGGAAACAATCTCCTTTGAGGATAGGTGACAAGACAGAAATTTTAAATTAAGTATAATAAAGAATTCTTTATGCAATTGAGATTTAGAGCTAAGATCTTGTTGCCTAACAGAGTTTCTCAAGAAGAAGATAACCAGCCTTAACACAGTTACATAAACAGAGTGTTGATACAGGCCAGGGACAACCACCCACCTCAGTTACTGACAGCAGCTCAGCTCCTCCAGAGAAAGAACCTGGAGGTACAACCTGAAGGCAGAACCTCAGCAGTTCACACTCTCAGTAGGGAAATGATGGGTATTTTAAGTGCATTACTTACTTCTTTTCTTTTAGGGGTCTGCATAAGTAAAGCAAGCACCTGAGGATTTTTAAATGTATTTCAATAAACATGTATTTAATCAGCAACAGGATTTTTTTATAGCCAGTAATTTTCCAACAAAATGTCACAGGTTACTTGAAACAAGTAAGATCTGCAGTTCTGCAGAAAGCAGTATCTATCAGAAGTTTTTCAAAACACCCTTCTCTGTTCTTCTATTCTTTTCTGTTCATTTTTCTAGAAAGGGATTTAAGAGTCAAGAGAATCCTGATGGCTTTTTGTGTATACGGATTTAAGCTTTTTGCTTGCAACAAGACACATAAATTAACTCCTTGTAACAGCAATTGCACTAGTTCTTTAAAATGCAATGCAACCCCTTGTGCAGTAGCTTTGCACCTTTTAAAGACAATCTTCACTCTGTTTTCCATGGTCCCTTGGTATCAAAACCAGTCTCATTTGGATTTTCTCCTGTAAAAATTTGTACAGGCAATTTGGCTTTAGGAACACTAAGTAAACGCAACACGTTTCTCTTTTAGGTTCACACACCTATGTAATTGCTAGAATTACCTGAATACATTTAAATTCCTCCTAAAAGAAGGAGGGTGGCATTCAGACAACTCTTTGCCCAGTAAGAACTATAAAAAGGTACAGGCTTATTTGAATCACAGTATGCAACTTACAGAAAGGAGTCTATTCTCCTTACTTTCTTCCACTGTGTTCTGGTTAAAATACCCAGACTGTGGTCCTGTGAGAAACCAAACACCTCCTGGGAACTGCAGAGCAAATTTAGAGCACTTAGCACTCCATCGAATCAGCTCCTAACTTAACAAGGGTAAGGAAGGAACTGAGGGAGGTTATCAAACTAAAAAGTGATAATCACAAAAAATACTAAAATGAAAGTTCAAAAGCACAGCGAAAGAGAATTCTCCAGCATGCAGAAAAAGAGCAGAAAAACACTTTTTTTTTTTTAAATAAAGGAAAGCAACACTTGATTTCTTTGCAACATTGCCTTCATTTTTTTGTTCTTAACCCCAAAAAGTATGAGTAGACAAGTTTGTGTTAAATTCTTTAGAATATTAAGGAAGGTATTTTTACCCTTGGATGAAACATTAAAACCTCTAAAGGCCTCACTCATTCACAGATGGGAAATGGAAAGCCTTCCTATCATGTATTTTGGAGACAATAACTTTTTTTCTGGAAATGCTGATAAGGAACAAATTCAAACTGGTCCTCACCCGCCCGGATCATCTTATTAAAACAATGGTATCTTTTAAACCCTGTATCCAGAGCTATCGGTCAATTTTGATTGACACAAATATTTGTATTAGGGGTTACATACTGCAATTTACAATTGGGTACTATCACAATACTGTATGTTAATGTAATCAGTATTTTCATTTCATGAATTCATTTGCAGCATGACACTGCAAGGGTATTCTTACATATACTGAAGACACAATTTCTAAGTAGTTCAACAATTCTCCTTTAAGTGGGTTTTTTTTTTTTTATCTGATAAATTTTTAACACAATAAAACCACTCCTAGTTCTGTGTGCGTGCTTTAATTTCCCACCTTTTAAAATGTTTAGACACTTGGAATACCTAGCGTACTGAATTAATCCACAAATATTTACAAGAAAAATCTATTTAATTTCTTTCTATAGTAACTACCACAGGGACTATTGTAATGAAAAATTTCCCATCTTAAAGAATTAATGCGATTACTGATATAGAGAAGAAATGTAATTTATATCATCACAAACACGTAAAAGATATAATCCCATATTCACAAAAAGAATCTTTAGTTCCTCTTTGAATTCTGAGACAATACAGTCTTGCCTTGAGGAGAACAGAAATATTATGAAGTACCTTAAGCAAGATAATTGTAGGAGAAAAAAACTACAATTGCATTATTGTTGTGCTAAACTGTGACATACTTAAAAAGCTAATTTCTTTTATTTTAATGGAATTTGGTGTGCATATCCTTTAATCTACTTCACTATTTCTTCACATTTTTACACACAAACATATGTGTAAAGTGTTTTCCATTATCTGTATTACCTGATTTAACAAACTGCAATGAATTTAAAACAATTAAAAATATACATGGCAATTCCATGAATTTCACTGGATTTATTAACTATTTTCAAACTAACTAAATATCTAGAATGTCACAAAAATGCACAGCAAATTAAAGATCTACTGCAACTCAAATATTATTCAAGAAGACACAATCAATATTTGATGAAAAAGTAACATTTGACACGAGTGACTGTCCCAAATTTTACCAAATACATTTCAACCAATCACAGTGCTGAACAATTTGCATCTAAATCAAAAGCTAAGCAAACAAAAATGTATCCCCAAAATAGGGCTTTCTACAGCTATGTCAGTTAAAGTGCATTTAAAATTCAGTACAGTCACCCTTCAATTATTCCTTTCAATTAAGTAAATTTTAACCAAGAAATTAATCTACTGTGGCTGGGCATTTCTCTATTCCACAGATGCAAACATTTTTTCACTCATTCTCCTTTAAAAAGCAAATTTAACAAAACTACTAAGACAAAAAGGATGACCTAATTAGTACTAAGTAATATTTAAAGCTTTTATATATAGTACACTCTTATTGCTACCCCTAACTTTCAAGGCTTTATACTCACTGATACTGTTTGATTTATCTGGCACTACTGCTGCTTAAGCATGCAAATTCATATTCCCCGTTCTTGTATGCATCCAACACACACGGAAGGAATCAAACTGCAAAGAAAACGTCCTGTGAGCCTTGACTGAATTACCTGTTAGGCACTGGTGTGCTCAAAGGCCATCAGGGCAAGCCCTGGTGACCAGAGGTCCCCAATGGACAGACCCACACAACATTAGCCATAGGCAGTAAGGAAAACTCCCCAGAAGCAGCAAGAAAGAACACTCAGAACTGAGTTACAGAAATCTCTTACCCTTTTCTACTTAACAGCTAGGCCCCCTAGAAAACTTAAATCGTGAACAGATGCCCTCCCACTCCTCACCATTCCAAGTGAGACCCAAGATAGGACATGCAATGAAAATGTGTCTTGTATTTATTTCCTTATAGTCCTAATTCCTGTTAAAGCGCTGAATTACTAGTGCTGTACTAATTAAGTTCATTTCAGTTATCTGAACAGATCTAACCAGCTAGTTATGAAAAAAACATCCATCTACATGAAACAGAGTAATATTGGATAAAAAAATGTAGGTCACTCAAGAAACAAACCATGAACAAATACTGCCAGGTTTATTTCAGCATGAGCCTTTCCTCGCTCTGTTCAGACCCCAATTCCTGTATATCAAAGCCTTTAAGCACACACTGGCCTTAAGCACATGCTTAAAAAAGCTTTGCCACGTTAGGACCTTGTGCCTGGCACGCAGGACATTGGGGACTGCTTGCAGTGTAATCCCCTGCAGTGAGCGTGCCCTCTTTTCCAGTGTGTGTGACCTACTCTCGGAATTTATGTCCAAAACAAAAAGATTATGTACTAAAAATCAAATCACGTTGTGTCAGTGTAATAATAATGCCCAATGCACATCACCCTGTAAACTGTGAAGTGCCTGCACTCACAAAATGCCAGTGGCACGAGAAGTCACACCTGTGAAAATAACTACACTGCAATAAATACACAAAAGAGACCTTAAACTAATACTTGCCAAACATCAGGCTTGCAAATTTGTGCCACAAGCAGCCAATTCATATTACATAGCAATGGCCTACAGGTCTTTCACATACATAACTTTCTTCCTAATTAGAACAAACTAATAAAATCTCCAATATTCTTCTCTAAGTTGCATTCATTTAGCATGAAAATGATTTAAAGAGTTTAAGTCAGCTGTATTTTTTAAGGGAGAAGAGTGTATCTGGGAAAGAAGTATCTTTTTTTCAGAATCATATGAAATAACACGGTTTTTGTCATCTAAAACTGAAAACAGTCCTTAAAAAAAAGTTTTTCGTTAACATCAGTGTTTTGGAGCCTCCCACTGGCAGCCATCACACAGCTGAAGTGAACTACCAGCTGAATAGAGGGTTTATATCCAGCATCAATGACTATTTTGCTTTGAAAGAAATTAGTATTTCTGAGTTCGTATTTTAAAAGCAATTTAAAAGATCATAAAGGAAAGAATCCAGCATTTATTGTGTGTCTCCCAGCAGACTACTTAATGTTCAAACATCTACTATGCAAAGGTCAAATGATTTCACTGAATGTAACAGTGACAAAAGTATTCTGCAGCACTGAAAAAAATGCCAGATGATCAAGGAAAAAGATCTGGACCTGAGATCTCAGAAGAGTCACAATAAATAATGTAGATTCAGTTCAGTAAGAAAGAAAATTGCAAAGTTGTGTCAGGAGAACCAGATCAAGAAAGATAATAGATAAAATACAAATTACATCATTTTGGCAATGCTTTTCATAAAGGAGTATTTTAAAGTAATACAGCAAATGAATTTTTATTTAAAAAATCCTCAACTTTTCTTACACAAATATTGTCTGCACAGAATTGAAAAAAAAACTTATTTGGAAGGGGAAGCTCTAGGGTACTGTGCTGCAGGCAGCAACATGGATAGGTGGAGTCACACAAAAATCCAGTGCAAGTAGTTGTGGTAGTTGTAACATACACAGGACAGTGCTGCAGTGAGCACCCACATCACAGATCACAGGTAAAACCAGTATGAAAAAAATCAACTCAAATGCTTGTCTGAAGCAAACAGCATAATAAGCACAACAAAATGGAAAATAAATTGGTGCCTTTCCTTCCTTGACACATACATCAAGTATTTTAGGCTCTCATTCTTTCTAAAATAAAGAGCATGCATAGCTCTTGCTGGTGGTCTGGCTCTTCAAAGCTAAGATCTCATCACCAGCTAAAAAGAGCTGGAAACCAATCCAGGAACTGCCTATCTGCCCCTGTAATGTGCTGCTATCTAAGATGAATTTGGTGGTGATCAACTGCACTGGACATGGGGAGATCCAGCAGATCACACCAGTGGATAGGAATGTCAAGGGCAGGAGGCAGAAAAGCAGCTGAGCAGCAAGTGAGAAAAAAAAAAAAAAAACAAGCAGGAGCAAAATACGTGTAGAGGGAGGAAAAAAGCCAGAAAAACTACATTGCCAAAAAAACCCTCCAACCAAAACAGAGGACAAGGCAGCAAAGTAAAAAGAAACTGGACAAGAGAAAAAAATATAGAGAATAAGGTAACTAAGAGCAAAAGCACAAGGTAGTCTCTACTTTCTGGAAGGGAACAGAGAAGAAAACATCACATTGAAGAAAAGTGAAAGCAGGTTTTTAGTTTGGTTTGTTTTTTCTAATTAGACATCTCCAATCAACTATGAAGTAAGGATGGAAAATAAGGTGCTAAATTGAAATTACACCTGAACGAGACTTCTGTTTGTGAGCTCACAAAAAGGAAAAAAGAGAACAATGTAGACATCACTAATTTTACATATTAATACAAAGATACATTATTTTATCTATTAAATTATGCTCAGAAACATACATACGTTTCTTTCTGTGCTCAACCAGGGCAATTGCCTGCTTTGCTGAGCATTTTGAAAACCAGTTGTCCCCAAGCAGAACAGTAACCTCATTGGTGTGGACAAGCTTTCCTGGCATGAAGGCAAGAGGACCAAAAGGTACCTGTCAAAGACACAGAACACACTACTGAAAATCACTAATGAAAATAAAACCTAGACAGTCATATCTTAGTTTTATTTTAAAAATACAAATTAAAAAAAATAAAAATTCTACAGCAGCTATGACTAACCCTTCATAAATATTCAAATGACCAGATCCATTTGAATTTGGTATTGTACTTACAAAATCTGAAAAGCTGTATTTTACCAGACAGCTTGTTTTGACACAGAACTACAGTACAGCTGAATGCCTACACGAATTTGCCAAACAAATTCACTTAGTCTACAAACAGAAACCTTGATAATTCAAATATTATCATCTGAGATACATATTTGTTATATGCAGAATATATTCATTTTCTAATAAAAGCCAGATTAGCTTTGCTAAAATTTTTAAAATACTTAAATAGGTATGATCAACTCAAAGATGAGTTGCTTTTCTCAACATGTCTTGCTAATAGTAAGCACCTGGAAACTCCAGTGTAACACACTGGGGCTACCAGCAGGACCACAGGCAGTGCTTAATCTCAATGTCACTTTCCTGGGTCATTCACCAGCTTGCACACCTCAGCCTCCAAGGGATGCTCCACAAGCAACTCTCATCCTCTACCTGCTCTCCAGCCACAAGGACAAGAGATAAAAGCAGGACACTACAGGCAGGAGTACACTGGCTGGCGACAAACACACTTCATAACTTTAGAGCTGCTTCTTAAAACCCCATTGCAACGTCCAAGACACTGATAGTGGTTTTATGATTTAAGACACCTTCTACTGCCCATATTTTACAGACAGTGCTTGTGCAAGTTCTGTGAGGAGCAGCCTTGGCCACCCCCATCCCCTGCACCAGCCCCTGCCATTCTGACCCTCAGGCCTACTGCTGCCCGCCTGGCTGCCTTTGGGCAGAAGGCCAAAATCAGAAGGCCAAAATCAAACGACATTGAAAATGGAGGTGGTATAAAGGAAAGAACCACATACACATCAAGTTTTCTCCTCTTTTAGGGTAAACAGAGATCTATCTCAGTTTGTATAAGCTCCTTCTACTTCATTCCTCTGCCTCCTTCTTCATGTCCTCAGCACAGTTTTGTCACTGCGTTTGTGCTGAAGCAGAGCACTTGGCCTAGTTGATCTGACTGCTTGGAAAGCCACCTTTGCCATCTTGAACATCCAGGAGTGTACCAGCGCTGGAAACAGTTCTCCAGCAGGCAGGATCCTGATGTTAAGACCACGTAGAATGTGTTTTTCTCGCACGTGTACCCTCCCTGACTTGGTTTTGAAGTAGCAGAGTGCACCAGTTGCCTGCTCTCTCTTCCCCCAAAATGATGAAAGCAAAATTGAAAACATATGAAAATATTTGGCTAACAGGATAGGAACCATTTCTATATGTTTAAAATAACAGATGTGAGCTGACTTTGCTGCTTTAACTAAGAATAAGCCCTATCTAGCTTTTTTTTTTAAAATAGGGTGTTTCTGTGTTTCAAAACAACGCAGTCTTTATGCTTTACATCATGTGGCCACACGTATACAAATGATACATGGACTACACACATAAAATCCAGAGCTGTATCACCAGCATAGGAAAGGGAAACCCCCCCCTTTTGCCACATGTTTAAGCATACTCCAAGACTGTCTTACTGACAAGCCAGCTCTGTATCTGAGCCAGGCTGCCAAGCAAGGCAGCAGTCAGGCACTGAGTGCTGATATCAGCCGGTCAGTTCTGTACAGTACAACTTCCCTCCCTTCAAAGATGTGTCTTGAATTGAACCTCAGAAAGAAAGAGGCAAAAAAAAAACCCAGAAGCCAATTTGTTCAAAATTCTGGTGAGTAAAAGCCAAGAGAGCAAATTTTACACAGAGTGCAGTTGTTAGGGAAGATTCAAAGCACCAGGAAAGATCGCTATGTCAATGGAAGATTGGTGGAACAAAAATTAGCAGCACCTTTTTATGTAAAAATCAATGTTCTAGGGTTTATTTCCATGAATCAGGAAATACTATGGCCACTTTCTTCTCAGGAAATGACTAAGTACCATAATTCAGTCATAATTACAGTTTTCTATACAATAGATTTACATATCAAACATGTCAGGTTTTGTGTTAAGCGTTTATGTCATCAGCTCTCAGTTGTCAGTAACACTGTAATTTATAATGGATTTCAAAGAAAAGAGAAAGAAACAAAAGCAAAGGTTTAACTATTATCATAATAAATGTAACGTTACTAAGTACTGGCAACCTAACGCCTCACCACCAGTGCAGGCAGCCCAGTTTCTAAGAGTTTTAGTTCATTTTCTTATGTGACTTCTACTGTGTGCATACCATGATATCGTAGGACAATTTGTCAGGCAACGTATGGAGTCGTTCCTGAAGAGCCTCATAATCACTCTCCACCTTCTTCCTGTGGACAAATTCAAGTTGATTCAATTTCACAGCTAAAGCAAAGGGTTAATGTTTTTCTGCAAGTAAATCAAAACCACACAAAAATACAAAAAAATGAACTATTTTACTCGAACACATACAGATGATAGATTAATAACTCATAAAAGACATGGGATGACAAACATAATAGCTGGATTATTTTATAATAATGTATATTAAGAAAAGCACATGGTTATTTTAGATTGTGCATGTCTCTTTCTGAATTAGAATTTTTCACGGTGCAAAGAATCATTTCTTTCACGGGATTTGCCATATCTCACTCCATGCTCAAATTCAAGTTATAACACCATCAATATTCAGAAAAAGAACTGAAAATCCAGTTTATGATTTGTAAGAGGCAAATTCTTCAGGCTACCACTTCCAATACAGAACTCATGACCCTGGTTTGAGCTGACATAAATGGGCAAAACTTTAATTAATTCTGAGTTTCTCGTTAACTTTGTGTTCCTACCAAGAGTCAACAGTCCTGAAAGTTGGCTCGACCACCAGGATTCTGCCATACCTTCAAGCCCTGACAGGGACAATACAGGTGAGGAGCATCCCTTCTGATACTTCTCTACCCAAAATGTAAGTAAGGCTCATGCTGCATGTTCCTACCCGGGGGAGGAAAGGCTTGGTGAACTGAGACAAGGTATTCCCATGGCAGACACCTGGCATTTCACAGGACTTTGCAAGAAACATTTCAGTGGCTGCAGGGATTTTCCTTTGTGTGCAAAACAAGCAACAACACTCCCCCTAAAAAAAAGCCTTCTGTTGTGAAGACATTCTTAAATACTTAAATTTGTCTGATAAAAGTCTTTTAATGGACCACTGCCATTCTGAAGATGGTCAGAAATCAGCTCCTGCACGAAGTAGCTGGCATATAAATGTCAGGTTTGATGATATTGTTTACTTGTACTTCAAAACAGTAAACATATATATGGTACTAAATTCTGCAGTAAAACACAACTGAAAGCACAGAGCAGCACACTTAACAACGCTGACCCAAGATGCAAATTACAGGTTTTCTGAGGATGATTCAGGAAACCAATCTATAAATGTGCTGAAAAATGAATGTCATAGTTGATAACACAACTCTCAAAATATTACCATTGATTTTCTTAGATTCATAAGCAGAGTGAAATCTTTTTCAGCATTCGTTATGAAAAATTATCTGACAGTCTTATGTTTTGACTCATTTGCTTCACAATTGAACTTTGGTGCAATCACCCTACTTTACACCTATTTTAAGTTGTTGAACTTGTCCTGAAAAAAAGAATTTAGGTTTTCATGGCACTTGGACATTAAAACCATGTTCCACATAAGTGATTTACAAAATATGTTTGCTGCTGCTTTGCTCTGACAGCAGGTTTCTCCCAGACATTTCAGGCAAGTTTTTCAGTCCCTTGCCCACATCACAGTGAAAAAATAATTCACTTCCTTCAAAGAGGAAGGATAAACTCATGAATCTTAACAAAATGCACTGAGATGTTTTGGGAGAAGAAGGAATATAATGAAAACTTGGTGTCAACAATAACAATCAATTACTTAATGCTATTTACAGAGTCCAGCCTTTGCCTCGGAGAGATCTGGATTTGAGAGATGGACCCAAGCAGTCACTGAAAAACAAACATGAACATGAATCCCAAGCCTGGCCCATGTCTCAAATGCAGAGAAGACTCCATGGGAAGAGCCTGCTATGAAAATCCCCCCACTCACAGCAGGATTAAACATTCCCATCATTTCATGGCTGAAAGTCACTCAATATTGCTTCATTAATCTGAAAAGAAGACACTGCCTTTAAGGTCTGAGTGCTGCTTGTTACTGAATAAGCTGATCAGGGTCCAGGAGAAATCACTTGCCAGAGAAGCTGTGCTGCTTTAGAAGCAAAGGATCCTGCTTTTGTACTGGGACTGCTGCCCTTTGCTGAGCAAACTTCCACCATGGGAATCTCTAAAAGTGGAGTCACATCCTCAACTGGACCATTGAGATAAAGAAAATTTAAATTAATCCTTTTAAATAATTGGCCTGAAACAGCATTACTTAAGGAAGGAAGCTGACCTCCCTCTTCACCTACAGCTGACGGTTTCACAAGCCCTGGGTGTGCCAGTGCTCCAGTCTGTCATGACAGGCAATGAAGAACCAAAGTGAACAGGGAGGAAGAATAACACTGGGACTCCAGCTATGAACATGTCCCTAAGAAGGGGAAATGCATGTCTAGATATTTAATCCCATACCCAACCTATTATTGGATTCATAGCTTTAGATATACACTTCAAAAAGTGCACTGAAAAATGAAAAAGGAAATAATTTAATGGAAATATATTGAAGCTGAGCATTTTAAAACCCTATTGTTATTCACCCAATTCTATTTAACATTCTTCTGTGTCACTGACTACTTAAAAGGTCTTTATATGAACAAATTACTCAGTTGAAACAAGAGCACTCAGCTCTTGCACAATCAAGATCTAAACAAGGGTACTAAATTTTAAATATTTTTTTATAAAATGAAGATTGTACAAATGCTGTCCAGACTGCTTTTCTATATGAAAGAAATCAGTAAGTCAGTTTTTTCTTCGGACGTTCTGTGCCCAAAACCCCCAAGTTCAGGGGGTCATGGCCAAAGTCGGTATAAGGCAAACCCAGGAGCAACTCCTCCTTCCACAGGCAACACTCTTCAGTCCACTCCACAAACCTCAGCCACTTTAAAAATGGAAATAATTGTCACGACTTTCTCAACTTTTAAAAATCTATTCAAATTTGATGGCTGTCGAATAGTTTATTTCTTTAAAATACTGTCTCTTCATGAAAGGGTGTACTTCAGAATTTCAGTGGGACCAAATAGGTACAGACATTGCAAAGCTCCCGGGAAAGTGCATGTGCTGGAGATATTCTGCCTGCCTTCACCACACCAGCACCACCAGGCACTTCAGTATTTCCCTTATTGAAAATTAATGCAGCCTCTGAATTTTAAACATAAATGAAACATATTAGTTTTAGATTATTTTTGCGAGCCAATAGTCAGAATTTAATACGATGATGTGTATAGATTGCCTTGATTTTTTTCCTCTTATCCAGCACTTGCAGCCTATGTGCATTTAAACTAAAAACATTTGATACACACTAAATATAAATTATTTGCTTGGAGATCTTTCAGGCATGAAGAAAAAGCCTCTTAAAATAAATTTAAAATATTATATGCTTGATGGTGTATAACCAAAGGTTTAATCTCACCACTAAAGGGGCAGTTGCTGTGATTCTGCAATAACCCTGCAGACAATAATCAAGACAGCTCCTGTTGTTCTCTCAGTAAAATCATGGTAAACACAGCATGAATATATCGCAATTTGATATCTGTAAGATCAACTGTTATATCTCACAGTAACTCATAATATAAGATTTCATTCACCATTAAATGTACATTTTCCTCAGATGCCATACAAAACTATTATTTACTAGGTATGTTTTCTATTAACCATAGATTGCCAATAGAGAAAAAAGTGCCCAGAGATCATTTTTTTACATAACAAACCATTTCTTTTAAGTATTAAAAACTAAGCTTTAGCACATACTTTACTGGGGAGGGGAAAAACAGTGAAACATTACTTCTCATGTTGTTTTAGCACATGGAGGTAGGCAAGTGGAATTTCCCTACTTACTCCATACTTAGAAAACAACAATAATTCTACCCTGTGAGCACCTTTTCACCAATCAGGCAAATTCAGCACTCATTCCACAAGCTCACTTGGGCAAAAAAGATGGATGAGATAGGTATTTAAGGCAGAAGTACAAAAACTAAGGCTCACTGTAGTTGTGATTTAATTATATCAGTGAGAAATAAATACAGTTTAAGGAAAGTACATTGCAACCATTCTGAGCTATCACTAACTACAATCCCCAAAACATGCTAGGAGGGCTTGACTCTCATCACAGTAAATAGCAATACTTTACTAAAATAAAACTAGGTTACTTATCGGTATTTTAGACATGAAGACATTTTTTACTTACCAGTGCTGGATTTTTTCTTGGCAGCTAGTGACCACCTGTCATTAAAACAGATAACTACTCATGAAAAAACAAGGCTAAGCACACAGCTGCAATGTCAATGCATCAGAAACTAGAACAGTTGCTTTACAGATTTGGTGCTGTCTCTACATACATTTTTATTTGTCAGGGCAAAGGCATGGGAATGGTCGTTGTTAAGCAGCACACTTTATCACACACTAATGCAGAGTGATAACCACAGAAAAAAATTACAGCTTTTCACTTCTTATTTTGGTGCAATACCTGCTCCATAACTATTACGTGACACACGATCTGAGATAAGCAGCAGTTTGTGCAATCTGCCGATCTATTTTCAGTGTTACATGTTTGCAGAATAAGAAAACAACATAAATTATAACAAGACATCAATGGAACTTCCATACTCAGTCATTAAAAACAAAAACAAATGAACCTCACAGCACCAAAAACATTTTTCCTCTATCAGTACATCAACAAATGTTTCTACCAGCCATTTTAACTTGAAAAAGCACAAATTAACTTTGTGCTGTTTAAATAGGTGGATATTTGACACCATGATGGGCTGCTGGCTTCCCTTCTGTTCTTTCTAGCTGTCAAAAAAGTTAAGTTTTAATATAAATATTTCACTTACTTCCTTATGCTACAGGCTTTCCCAAGAGATACAAAAGAATTTACAAAATAAAGCACATTGTTAAAATTAAATACCTTTTTCTTTTTTAACAGCAATTTTAAGACTACCTATATAGCAAACAGGCAGGATGCTGAAACCTGTGACCTTCTCTGCCACAATTATGTGGAGATTTTGTCTTTCAAAACATATTCTGATCTCTGAATAATGGTTACCAAAAATATAACACAAACAATTTCATTCAATTATATGAAATGCAATGAAGCCATGAGGCAGTTAAATATGTCTAGACAGCTTCTCAATATAAGCATTTTCTAGATTTTTTTTTTTACAAATTTCGTTTTTCTTATAGCCAAAATAATGCTAACATTTGAAAGCAATTAATGAGAAAATTTGCAGAGAAAACAGTAACATACATTCAAGTACCACTGAAATCATTGGAGCAGATAATTCTTTTTTTCTTCCCCAAACAACAGAATGAAAGACAATTTTTTTTTTTTCAGTTAGCATATGTGCAGCTATTGCACAACAGATCTCAGACCCTGCACTTTCTACTCATGTAGGAGTAAAAAATGAGACTACTTTGCGAGCTAATAATTCTTTAAACAGAGTGAAGTTCTTAAATGAAAAGGATCAGCTTTACATTTGTGGTTACGTTATTTCATAATCCATCAGGAAAGTCAGCCAGGTAGCTCATCCCACGTAAGCCAAGTTTAAATTTATCATTTGCTTTAAACTCCTACAAATCAAATGCCTAGCAAATATCTTCCTTAATGTGCAAGCCAACTATTTTTAAGCTTAAGAGTAAATACACAGACTTGTATAGGACATCAACCCAGAAATCTAATTCATACTCTAAATATTAAGCCCATTTTAAGAGTAAAGTTTCTGCAAAAGGCATAAATTGTCTGACAACAATGCTAACACACACTGGAGCCCACCACAAACAACTCGAGGAGACCAAGCCTATTCTCTCCACATCCGTCATCCTTTCACATTTGGCAGCGATTGTGAAGTACATAACATAATTTAGCATACAAAAATGTTTATGAAATCCTTTAAGAAAGTTCCAGTTTAATTGCCCCATTACAGATGAAGATGGAAGAAACAGGAAGCTTTCCATTCCCAATACATGACTTTCCATGCATGAAGTGAGCTGAAAGCACAAAAAGAAAAGCCCTGCAAACCATAAGAGCAGCATGTTCATTAACCTCTACATGATAATCCTTTCGTAGCTGCATATTAACTAGTTACATATTCATAATCATTTACATTATTTAGAGGACCTTCTATGAAAATTTCCAGGCTATATCCATTAGCCACCATGTTAAAGGTTACAGAAGATAGTCTACTTAATGTTTCCAGAATGCTTTTATAATTAGTAAATATGTAAATTGAGCACATATGCTTTTTATGTTTTTTAAAAATAGTTCATCAGTAAAACAGCATAGGGGCAATATGCTGTTTCCATCACCCTTTATCCCCCTTAAAAAAAAAAAAAAAAAAAGAGAAAAATCCATAACACCAATCAATTTTAATTTAATTCTTCTTCTTTGATATAATCTCTCTTGAAGGGATACCAAAGGGTGGAACCAACAACAAACCTTTTCGTTTCAGGGGCCAGCATAAAATGAGACCTTTTACAGAAGTGCTAAAATACACCACCTTAAAAATGTTGCAGGCTGCACTTCTGGAACTGAAGTCTATTAAAAGAATAGAGAGAATAAACACTGAAAAACAGATGGAGATCAATTATGCATATGACCTTTATTAGGTCAGTCCCACTGTTTGGCTAACAACTGGTCTTATCACAGCAAAGAAACAAATAGATAAATATATAAACAAATCTTTGATTCTTTGCCTTTAATCAAACACAGGAAAATCATTAGTCTATCTTCCACACATAATTTACATCCAGAGTTACAATTATAGAATGAAAATCCCTTTTAGGGTAAATAAAATAAATTACCTGCTTGTTTCTTCACTTAAGTCCAATTTGCCTGGACATCTAGTGCCACCAAGTAAGCCTTACTTTTAAGACATCATAGTGAAGTACCAATAAACGGAATTCTCCCCTTTTAGGCATAAAAATGTATGAGTTTGTGAATGCATACGCTTATCAGTGGCTTATCTGCACACTAAAGTATTTATTAAACTACTCTTGCAGCAAACTTAACATTACCTAATCGTGGGTCTGGTTATTAAAATAGGATCCACTGTCAGACAACAAATTCCACAGTCTTAGAAGAAAGCAATTCAGTAAGTATCTTGTTTCCTTCCTTTCCACCAAAAGCAAGCTGTCAAAATCTAGTGCTTCTCAAGCTCCCAACCTGCAAGAGCCACAACTGCAAGCTCTACAAGCAGTCCCTTGGGACAGGGGAGAGGACATCCCTGGGCACCTGTAACCCAACGTGTAATTCCTTCTGGATTAAAACCCAAACTGTTACAGCAGGAGATTATGTGCTTGCCCTGCTCTCACTGCTACTTGCTTGAGCTATTTCAAGGGAAGCCTGTGTTGCTGCTTTTAGGGGATCTCTCATTTCCAGGTGTCACAAGGGGAGGAAGAGGATCAGCTTTAGACCAGTGATCACATCCCAGGTGTCCCCAGTTCCACCGTGTCACTGTGATTACAGGGCAGCTTGCAGGCTAATGACTTCATATTGCCCCCAAGCAACTCCTATCAGACAGAAAAGACTTCCATTAGCCGACCAAAGGCACAGAATTCCTTGTCTGCAACACATTCTCTCTTTCCAGTCTACCTATTTATACTTTACCTTCTCAGGGATCTTGCATCCAAAGAGTTCAACATCTCTTCCATGAACTGAAGTGAACAGCACTTGGAAAAAGCACTGCACTGATGCTGCAGGCTGAGTAACTTAACCACTAACACTGGCCAGGGCTGGGAAGAGAAGCCAGAGCTTCTAACTCAGCAGCCAGGCACGACAATGACTTACAACGTTTCCTTGGCAATGATGTCAGGAGAGAAGGATGCTTCAGCACAAAGCAGATCTGTACCTGTACATGCCATGGGTCTCTAACCTATTCCACATTACCCCCCCTTTCCACAGGAGGTTTTCACCCTCCTGTACAAGGGCACTTCTTTCCTACACCTTATTTTTCCTTACCTGTTACTTCTGCACATGCTCCCATTACCAACAGCTGAATATAATTCTCTGTGGTGCTTCTGATTAACGAAGTGGTAGCACAAACAGTTCTGTTCTCCCCTCCATTCCCAGACTATGTTGTTTCATTTAGGTGCCTCTCCAAGGTGGAGAGCATGCACGTGAATGTTTCTCCCTACTCAGCAGCTGGGCACTGCCTACAAAGGTGCTGGCTGTAGCACACAGAGGGCAATTCTCTCTCATCTCTTCTGAACAGCAAATAAGGCAAGCTGCCAAGTCAGAACCTTATTTACGTCTCAACCTGTGAAAAATAGCAAGCAACAGAGGTGGTCCTGGTATCATCTGCAGGCAGTTTGGGATACCAGTGCTAAACCAGCTGTGAGTCACACGGGTATGTTCGAGTTCACAGAAGAAACTTTAAAGTTTTTAGGATGAAAGTTAATTTCAATGAATATTATGAAAATTCAATTGACCCATCAGATTAGGAAGAGGTCCTAAATGAATGAGAGGCCATTTCCACACTTGCAGGTATGACAATGGAAATATACAGCATAGCACAAAAGCAAAGTTTCCATTTAAGCAAATTGCAAGTTTGGCATCTAAGAGGCCAAGCAAATGTCTGCTCTTTCTATAGGCACACTTGAGTATTTTGCTTCAAAACTGTGGCTCACAACCTGGCTGGTCTTCTGAAATTAGAAGCTAGGGACACAGATCTAATCCCAGCTCTGCTTCTGTTTCTTCTATATGGCCTTGAGCAAATCACAACCTCTCAGTCTACATTTCTTCATCTGCAAAATGGGGATAATAGTATTAACCTACCCACCTCAGAGTGTTTAATGATGATTAATTAATGTGAGAAAAGCACTCTAAAGATGTAAGAGCACTATATAAGTGATAAAGCATTATTTACCACTTGAAAAGTAATCTGAATAAAATCAGATATGCAAGTAATTTGTTTACATGTAGCAATAATATAATTTGTGACTATTTAATCTTGAATTAGTCTCACTTTAAACATCCCTTTCAATCACATTTCCAGTTACTTAGGGAAAATGACAGTATGGAATACTTTTTGTGGAAGCAAAGCAAGTAATGAGGTAGTAATTAAAGTAAGGGTCTAATAAAGTCTAAAACCAATGACTTGCCTTCAGGAGACTATCCCTGCCATTTGGGCCTGTAGAAATATCTCAGTTTCAACCTAGGTTCTGTTGTTCAGAACCCTCCACTGACTACAGTGGAAGTGCATGCTGGTTTCCTGAAATGCAGATTCACGTTTGCAAGGCTCGTGATAAATCCAAGATCGTTTCCACTACTGACCTCCTTCGGGTGACTCCAACTCTGCACAGTTTGAACTGCTTAACCTTCCACATTGAAGTATTTACTGCAGTTGATACACACACATGAGCTGCCTTCGTCTGTAAATGTTTGCAGTTTTAAAACCCTCTTCACCATGCAACTCATGCATGAGATTTCCCTGTTGCATTCCCAACACCAAAATTTTACTGATGAAATAACCAGTTCACAATATGACTTTACATTACAGAACAACACTAACAGGCGGTCAAATATTTAATCATCTCTTGGTAACAAGGATGTAACAGGCCACACAAAAAATAAACATTTTAAATGAATTTTCATTTTTTCCTCTAGGAAACGACACAGTACTTGCCTAAAACACAGCAATCACTGATGGAGAAAGACAGAATTAACATTTGCACAATTGTTTTTCCTAGAGCCCCATTTTCAATCAAAAAATGAAATAAAACTATTAAAAATCTTCAGTCTGTTGGCACACTGTATGATCTTATGGAAAAGGAAAAAAGCATTTCTGAGCTCTCATATTCATTTATTAAATCATATTACTCAAAAACACTACATTTCAACAAATTATGAACATAAACCCCCTTTGGGTGAAAACTTCTGCCTTTTGAAGAAATATGTTTGGGAAGAATAGTGAAGGAAAAGAGAGAAAGAAATCTGAATCATGGCAAACATTTATTCCTAAAGGAAAAAATCTTACTTAGAAATATAGCCACAATTTTTACGTTTACAAAAAAACAAGTGAAGATCCACTACTTTTATATTAATTGTGTACACATGGGGGTCTTATAGTTTTGCAGAAGAAGTAGTACGGAACTATTATTAATCAATAAATAAAGACTAAGTTCTGATCAAAATGATTTTGGGGAGCTCAAAAATTCTACACAGCAAAAATCCCAAAGGCAGCAGGGTGTCTTCTGCTGACTGAGTTCCATTAACTCCAAACCAACTGAACTGGTGCAAGCGAGGAACGAACTGGAGCAAGGTCTCATCCTTCACTGGCAGCAAGTCAGTGTCCATGTCCGTAACTTCATCTTGAGACACAGCTAAGAACTTGTAACTTAATATTTTAGCTGATGTCAGGTAAATATATTTGTGTGGCTACACCATATCCAGGCTTGTCAGATACCGAGACAGAATACGACCAAGGCAAGCACAGAACTCTGTGACCTAAGCAACCCAACATCTCAAACAGGTTTTGCAGGCTTTGATGTAGTTTATGGTGCAACAACTGCGCTGCTGGCAATACCTAAGTTTAACGAGCTTAAAATTGCCATGAGCTGTGGCACCTGCCTCACAGACATACCTGCAGGCTGTGGTTCAGCACTCAGCCACAGTCCTGAGAAAACTCGGCACCATCCCTCCCTGTCTCCTGCTACTCAGTTCCACCGTCTCATCCTTCCAATCCCGACATAATCTGCTGACAGACACTTGTAACCACATTAAGGATCCACACCAGATGAAAAATGGTCCAGGAAGAACAAAAAAACCCCAAAAATGTCAACAATCAAGTTTGGGTTTAAGCTGGATCACAGCCCAGGTCACTGAGCAGTGTCACAAATGTGCCCCCCGCTAAAACTGCTGAAGACAGAAAAAATTAGACACACATAAAAAGACTAAAAAGTTGTTCAAGTTGAAGTCATGTGGACACTTCACATGATCATTAATGAAAATTTTGAACAAGTGTCTGAGACTGTTGCTCCTCTGTCGCAGCCTGTGCTAACAGACAAGGAACCACAAAGCCAGCACCTGCACAATGCAGCCCAGTGGCCCAATGCCTCCACCACAAAAAACCAAAAGCCTTTGTGCCCCTGCTGCTCTGAGGGCCTTAAAATGGCAACCTCTGAGCTGCCATATCCACCTGCAACACTGGAGGCTCAGACTAAAACAAAATACAACTTCACAATCTCAAATGACGAAGGAATACATGAGACAAGGGATATCCACGTGGACCTGAGAAGACAGGTTACAAGCATAACTTATGGAATGGAGATCTGCAGAGACACTAAAGATGATTCGCAAATAGTACCCTGGTCACTGCATCTACTCAGAGCATCTGTAGACAGCTATAAGAGCAGCAAAATTTCATAACATCTAAATTTTGTGCATATGATCTTGTTGCCTTTTTCTGCCCCCCCCCATTTTGAGCAACAAAACAGAAGCTGGAGGCAGATTTTTATAAAGGTAGGGAAAAAGCAAAAACTTTATTTCGGAAGCTTTTCCGAAATACAAACGGGGGAAGGGCAGTCCCTCCCCCAGCCTGGAACAAAGGCCCAGTATACAAAAGGTTTGGGTAAAGGTAGGGTGTGGGTAAGGAAAACATGGCAAACAAAAAGATCCAAAGAAGAAGGCAATAAAAAGATGGCTTCTCTCTATCCCATAGCTCTCTATATATGCTATTCTAACAAAAAAACATAGTTTACAAATATTCTCCAATTAAGGGACAGAATTAAACGTTCATCTTTCGANACGTTCATCTTTCGATCGTCACTCTGTGATAGCATGTTCTCAACCCCGGAAAGTTGTAGAGATAGGTGGCTCTATTTTGTCTAGAATATAGGATATTACTAATCTGAAACAGCTCAGAAACGGCTGTTCCTGACTAGGGAAAAAGGCAAAAGCAAAAAGCCCCTCGGCATCAATCTCATCTACACATTTCAGTTACCAGTGAGGATGGACGCAGGCAGGCTTGTCCTCTCCAGAAAAAAAGGCAATGCTCTTTAAACTCTTTTGTGAATAGTTTGCCTTTAATTACCATTAAAAAACCTACTGAAGACCTGTTAATTTATTTCACAACTCTTGACAATATATAAACTAGAGTGTATTTAATTCATACTAATAAGAACATGGACAAATATTGACCAAAAAAGTAAAAGTGATGATCAATTAACACTGGAGGAACAATAACTATTCCATTAAAAGCTTCCAGATAATGACTGAATCAGCCCTTTTAGTTGAAAGCAGCACATGAGGAAACATTATTGCAACCACTGGACAGGGTGGAGTGTATGTCATCACAAGTTTCCAAAAAGGTAATTGTCCAAATACCTTTTAAAAAGGAATATGGCAAATAAAGCACCACACAGGTTCTTTTTAAAAGGAGCACATCAAACCGAGCTTCAGACATTCTGTTCCATTTTCTCAAACAGTTATTGTGCAAAATGAAGTCCTGCTGCACTAGTGTCTTGCATTCAGGCTTCCTCTAGATTCTGTGAACTTGGACACAGGCTGGAAAAAGTGCAAACCATGGGAGACACTGCACTGGAAAGTACATCTGAGTCTCATCTGTGAGTCCACAGGCAAGCATTTCCAGATTTCCAGTGGCTCCTGCAGCAGCATGAAGTGTACAAGACCCTATCCAGCCTCACTGCTCTTTTCCAGACTGCAGGAACAGCTCTAAACCTGCCAAGTTGCTGATTTCATAGCACAGATATTAGTTGAAAAGACGTACACAGAAGCAGTCAGCCCCAGAAGTAAATCATGTAGGAAAACAATTTAAAAGAGTGCAAGTTTAAGATTCTGTGATTTGTTTCTCCATAACCCACCTACCAGTTGCTCAACTGTCAAAAAACTTTAAGAACCCAGGATCTTGAAAATTATTTGGAAATTAAAGATCATAGAGCCCTACCATTTAAATTCATAAAAATTAAGAATATGTCATAATACACAGTGTCCAATGAGTTACAGTAAGAGCTGCATTCAATCTAATTGTGCTTTGCTGTCATGATGAGTGACAGGAGAGTCACTTCTTGTCCTAATTTTCCTAAAAGGAAAATTAAAAAATGTGTTTGTCAATGCAATACAAAAAAAAAAATCATATTGCCATCTACTACTGGAATCCTTTAGATTCTCCATGGCTGTGTCTGCACTCTGCAAAGGTCTCTTGGGTCTAATTGGTTCTGTAATGTCTCCCATTACACGTATCGTCATTGCATTGCTCAGAAACTACAGAACATATCATCCCCCTGTAAATTCACTGTCTACACAAGTCTTTCCAAATCATACACATCTGACTTGTCAACTTCCCATCAGTTAGTAATCCCAACCCACTTGATTGCAGGAATAAATGTATATCAAATATTATGTTTAAACGCAAGCTCTGTAGCATGAGAAACCTCCTATTTAAATATTCATTTTATAATTCCTGTACTAACTTGCAATAGATTTACTGCAGTATTTTCAGCTAACATATATTGCTTTTGCAAGTAATCCATGATACATACATTACATTCTTCTTACAGAAATATTCAAAACTTTACGCAGGCACTGTGCTTCCAATGATGGTCTTTATCATGAAAATTACTAGATATTCTTCTATAATTTATCCCCAAGATACACATTCTAAGTCATGTTTTTATACAAAGTGCCTTTAGTAGGAGCACTGAAAATTGCTTTTAACAGTTTGGTCTTACTATCATCACAAATTAACAAGATGAAATCTGTCCAACAGGCAAGCAGTCCTAAACAAGAATTAAAATTACTTTTCACCAGGGGTCCTAAACCTGGAATTTGCAGCCTCAATCGGATTAAAGACAGAAAGTCATGAACATCCTGTTCCTTCAGTATTTTTAAGCAGGAAGGAAGCCTCAGTTCACAAGTTCTCCAGAGCAGCTCTAAAGCACTTAAAAGCTCAAACCCACAGCTGAACCAGGGTTGTACAACGGCCTGGGTGTTAAAATAACCAACCATGACTCAAACACTGTCTTTCATGCTCTAGATAGGTACTGCTGTATTCCAGTACTACACTAAAAGTTGCCTTCAGATTAATGGGAATAAATAGGTTTCCTTATACTTAATCAAGCATCACCAAGACAGCACAACATCACAATAATTAAAAGAAATGTATTTGCCTGCTTAAATGCCAGTATATAGAGATATTGTTCTGGCTAAATAACTTTAATATTTCCTATGATGATTCTCACACCACACTTACTAGTTTACCAAAGTACTGGATAACTAATTCTCTCTCATCTTTGTGCTGAGACCAAAACAGGAGCCTTCAACTTCAGTGATACTGTAAGAAAAATAGGGATCTCTGAGAAGAAGTAGCTGAAAAGACCACCCCCTTCTTAAAATACAATATTTTTATAACTGAAAATACCACTGTAATCCAATTATATATATTCATGGCATAGAGGAAAAGTCTACTATATCTTCATCATGACACTCCATTGTAACCAAGATATGTAGTTCTTTACTATAATTTCATATTGAAGCTGAAGTGTTCCATTTTTTTTAGCCAATTTGCAGAAATTATGTAAAGTTTCCCTATGATAAAATATAACTTTGGTACATCAGCCTAACAGAGGCTTAATTAATGGTCTCCTGGGCCTCTTTTCCACTGTTTAAGAAGAGTCTTAAACTTGCTTACAGAGGAGTCTTTACCATGAACTGGGAATAATTCTCTGTGGCTACGACAGACATGTGCTTACACATTAGGCCTGACACTAATGTACCAGGGAAATTAATCTTCACCAGATTCCACCACCTTGAAAATTAACCAAAGGAGCCCAAGCAGACGAGCTACTATCACCAATTATTGGTATAATGGGTTACTATCCGTGCAGAATAGATGATGAGGAGTATTCCAGCAGATCCTCTTACTGTTCCTCCCCATTAATGGTCAGTTGGCTACACAGATCTTTTAGTAAAGATCTAGTGGGTACTCAAAAGTAGACACATTTTTGCACAATATATTCCAGACAAGGCACATTTTTATACCACATAGGTGTTATTCAGTCTTCTTAAATAAACCAGCATGTGACAAACTACTGGCTGAAGACAAAGTCCTCTGTTGTAACTGAGGAGCTCTAATGTGGATCTTAGAATCGGCTTATACAAATTTTAATCATATGAGAAAGGTGATCAGAAAAAGGGAAAGGTGTGCAGACTGGGAAAACATATTTGTGTCATTTAACACCCTGAACATACCATGACTTAGTCACACAGTGACTTCCACAGCACTCCTTGTGCACCCACACAGAGCTCATTGCAAGCCCTCCTATTTGGACCTGTGAGCCCCAAACCACACTCCTTAAGTTATCAGGGCCCACTTGAGTTAGATCATGAGTGTAGTCTACAGGAAAAAGTATCCTGAGTTCTGTGCTATGATCTCAGGTGGAACCAGCCTCCGAACTCTCAGGAGTGATTTCTGCAGAAGAGCCCAATTCTTTGAAATCCATTTCAAATATAATCAATGTTTTTTTAAGGCAAATCACGAGAAATTAGGTTTTGATACACCCGCTCTTCGAGTTGGCCCAGGAGCATGCTGGCCCCCGGGATAAGGCAGGTCACAGACATGGCTGGGCTCCGAGCGGGCTGTTTTGAAGGTGCGACTGTCCCGGAGCCGGAGAAACCACGGAGAGGCGTGAAGAGGCTGAAAACACGCGTTTATGGACGCGCTGGTGCCCACAGTGGGCTGGGGCAGCACCGGGGCCGGGGGTGCGGGCAGGGCCTTCCCTCCCGCCGACGCCCGGCCTCGTTCCCCACCGCCCCCCGTGTCCCCCGGGACAGTGTCTCCCGGGCGGTGTCTCGGGGGGGCGCGGCCCCATCCCGGGGGTCTCCGGGCGCCCCCGGCCCGCCTCGCCCGCCGGCCGTGACGTCACGCGGCCACGTGCCCTCCCCAGCCCCGGGGACCCCCCCGGGCCC
>WBMZ01002876.1:0-12840 GCA_013400975.1 Atrichornis clamosus
ATAGAAAATTTATATTATTATTGGATTAATATTATATTTATATGACATATTAATGTAATATTTATCTCATATATTAAATAGAGATATAAATTTTCAGCTTCTTAATGCAAAAAATACCCCAAATCCTCCAAATATTTTAATTTATGTGTAATTTTGTGGCTTTCTACTGCAAAACCCACCACAATCCCTTTCTCTATATTTATAATTTTACATTTTTTAGTGCAAAAAGGACCCTCAAACCCCCCATATATTTTTTTAAATAGAGAATTTTGTGGCTTTTTAACACAAAAATATCCTCAAAATATATTTTTGATCTACTTTTACAACCTCCTGGTGCAAAAACGACCTCAATCCCCACAGATATATATTTTTATATATATATTATAATTTTTTTTCAGCTGTCTACAGCAAAAAAAGACCCTGAAATCTCCAAATATGTATTTTAGAGTACAATTTTGTGGCTTTCTTGGGAAAAAATCCCAATTAACTCCCAAATTTATATATTTATATCTAATTTTGCAGCTTTTAAATGCAACCCCCACCCCAAATCCCCCTCTGTATTAAGAAATAATAAATATTTTATTTATATTTATAATATTTCTGTGTCTGAGCATCTCAGCCCCTCATGCCTCCTGGGTACCAGCTCCTGGCTCATCCCAAACCTGCATCCTCGGGATTCTCCTCCATAGGGAAAACACCCCCCCAATTCCTTATATCCATGCCCCAGAATAAAACTCTTCCACTATTCCCTGGAATTCCAGATCCCGCTGTTAATCAATATTTCATGGATGCCAAACGATGATTTTCCTCAAATTTTGGAAAATTTGATATTTTGGGCAAGGTCTTCCACGCAGAATTATATTTATTATAACTTTTTCTTTTTGGTTATTTCTCCCAAATTTATTTTCCCACCTTTTCAATTTTCTTGGGAAGTGAATTTTTGGGATTTGGAGGGAAAATAAATGAGGGTTTGTGTCCATAAACCCCACAAATGTGATGGGGTTTTTTTCAGCGGGACCTGAATTTTTCAGGTGGGCGATGCGGGAATTCACGGATTTGGAGCCTCGATGGAAAATTACCGTCGGGCGAACAAAGAAATCTGGGATTTGGGAATAAACAGGCGGGCCAGGAAGCTGGGAGGAAACCTTGGGCAGGGGAAGGGAAGGGAGAGAAAAGCTCCCACTGCGGGGGGCGGCGAAAATAACCCCGGGGGGGCCGGGGCGTGGGAAAGGGGCTCTGGCTCCGGACAGAGGGACCCCAAATCCAGGATTCCGTGGGATGGGGGAGAAACACAGCCCGAGGGTGGAGGGGTCAGCCCTGAGCCCCACCCCAGATCCTGTGTTTTGGGGAGGGTTGGGAATTTTAGGGGCAAAGGGAATAAATTTTCCTTGGGTTTATTTGGCCTCATGGCTCTGGGGGAGCAGCAGGCGTGCAAGGGAGGAGTGTGGAAGGGAATGGGAGTGTGGATGGGAATGGGAGTGTGTGAGGGAATGGGGAGTGTGGAAGGGAATGGGAGTGTGGGTGGGAATGGGAGTGTGTGAGGGACTGGGAGTGTGGATGGGAATGGGAGTGTGGATGGGAATGGGGAGTGTGGAAGGGAATGGGAGTGTCAATGGGAATGGGGAGTGTGTGAGGGAATGGGGAGTGTGGAAGGGAATGGGAGTGTGGAAAGGAGGGANGGGGAGGGAAAGTGTGGGAGGGAATGAGGAATGTGGAAGGGAGGGAATGTGTGAGGGAATGGGGAGTGTGCGAGGGAATGAGGAATGTGGAAGGGAATGGGGAATGTGTGAGGGAATGCGGAGGGTGGAAGGGAATGAGGAACGTAGAAGGGAATGAAGACCTTGAAAGGGATTGAGGAATGAGCAAGGGGAGAGAATGTCTGAAGGAAAGGAGTGTGCAAGGGAAGTGGGAGTGCACAGGGAGCGAGTGTGGAAGGGAGGGAGCGTGCAAGGAGAACAATCCCAGACGGAAACCAGAGGGGCTGAGTGTGCAAGGGGAGTGCAGGAGCAAAGGGAGGAGCACTGGAACAAAGACACGGGGACAGGTGTGCAAGGGGGACAGGTGTGCAAAGGGGACAGATGTGTGAGGGACAGGTGTGTGAGGGACAGGTGTGCAAAGGGGACAGGTGTGCGAGGGGAACCAGCACTCGCGGGGAGCAAACTCCCAAAGGGAACAAGCATGGAAAAGGAGCACGTGCAGCGTGCACAGGGAGAAGTGAGCAAAGGGAATGAGTGTGAACAGGGGAGCCAGGGAATGAGTGTGCAAGGGGAAGAGGCTTGGAATGGGAGCGAGTGTGCAGAGGGAGTGTGGAAGGGGCGAATGTGTGCGAGGGGCTGTGGGGGCAGCCGGGCTGTGCAATGCCAGCTCCCATCCTGAACCCCGCTGGAGCCCCTGACATTCCCATTTTCCTCAGATTGTCCTGAACTTTTAGAAAAGACACTTCCAAATATGTCCATTAAAAAAGGGCCTCGAGCCACATGAGTTCCCAGTGCCCACACTCAGCACCCACAGCCCTGGGGTTGGAAATGGTTGTTTCTAGAGGTTTTTTGGGAACAAGTTCCCTAAATTTGGCTCCCGGGTGAGTAGGTGGAATGTGGGGATGTGGGGGCACATGGGAATCCCCCAGCCCCGTGGTTGCTGCCAGGGAATGTGACCCTGGGAAAAGGGCTTGGACACGATGCTGCTCCCCAATCCTGGGGGGATTTTGCCATCATCCAGCTCTGAAGCATCCCAAAAAATGGGCAAAGAAGGGATGAGGGACTCAGGAGAGGCAGGGAGGAGGCAGCTCCCGGGCAAGACGGTGCCCATCACCCGCGTCAGGCCGGCACACGCCCATCCCGCCCTTGTGCAACAGCTTGGAATGAGGAAGGAACTCCTCCTGCTCCTGCTTCTCCTGCTCCCACTGCCTGGAAGCGGTGCTGGAGCCTGGCCAGGACCTCATCCCGAAATCCAATCCCACCCCACAGTGACCTGTCCCCAGTTCGGGACATCTCAGTGGGGCCCTGCTCAACTGGTGCTCCAGGACATCTGCCCATGGTCACCCCATGGAATGTCTGTCATTCCCTCATGGATGTCCTTTGTTCCCCCATGGAGTGCTCTTCACCCCATGGAATGTCCTTCGTTCCCCCACGGATGTCCTTCACCCCACGGACGTCCTTCATTCCGTGGATGTCCTTCACTCTGCAGGTGACCTTGATCCCACAGTTATCCTTCATCCCATGGAATGTCCTTCACCCCCTGGAGGTCCTTCACCCCAGGGAATGTCCTTAATTCCCCCATGGATGTCTTTCATCCCATGGAGGTCCTTCATCCCATGGAGGTCCTTTACCCTGCAGATGTTCCTCATCCCATGAACTTCACTCCACAGGGGTTCTTATCCCATGGATGTCCTTCATTCCATGGATGTCCTTCACCCTGCAGATGTCCTTGATCCCACAGATATCCTTCACCCCATGGATGCCCTTCACCCCACGGAGGGCCTTCATTCCATGGACATCCTTCACCCCCACAGACATCCTTCATTCCGGATATGTCCTTCATTCCATGGATATCCTTCACCTCATAGAAGTCCTTCATTCCATGGATATTCTTCACCCCACAATCTCCTTCATCCTCCATGTCCCCCCCCCCCATTCCCACTGGGAAATGCTGCCTATCCATGCCATGAGCTTCTCTGGACTCAGCCTCTGCTTGAGTCCCGACGTGCCGGAGCAATGCTCCGGCGCTTCCCAAGCCGGCCCCGGTTCCTGCAACAGGCGGCAACAGGCCCTGACCTGACCCCATCTCCCCAAATTTTGGGGATCAGCTGGCCGGGCAGGGCAGGTCCCAGCAGCTCCGGGCTGGAGCGGTTTTGGAAGGGTGTTGCCAGGATTTGACCTTGGTTTAGGGAACAGAGGGGTTTTTTTTGGCTGACCAGCATTTTTGGGAGGTCCGTGGGAAATGGTGGGGGGAAACCCTAAAGTATTGACCCCCCTCCATGCGCCAGGAAATGTGGGAAAGAGGGAAAAATCGATCCAAAATCCCAGGTTGAGGAGCACAGGGTGATCCAAAAGTCTCAGGATTTCGGAGACTGAAAATTGCGGGAGGGATCAAAGCGGCTGTGTGGGAACGGACAAGCCCCAGCAGGATCCGGGGTGACCTCACTTTGACATTTCCAAAAATTCCGATCCATCCCTCCGGCATCACTCCCCATCCCAGGGCATGTGGCTGAACTCCCTCGCTCCCAAAATTGCGGCCTGAAGGACCCAAAGGGCTCTGATGGGGGCAGGTTTTCGGACATCCCGGGATATTCTGGGCATCCCCCAATCCCACCAGGACGGATGCAGCCGGGCTGGTTCCCCAGCATGCCGGGACGTGCCAGGAAGCACTTTTCCAGCATTTTCCTATCTCCCTCTTATGCAAAGAATTCGGTGCTAAAAACCGGTGCCGGGGGCTCCGCTCCGACTCCGTCTCGCCCTTCCCGCGGGATGCGGCTGCGCTGCTGCCCGTGGGGGCTGGATTTTGGGATTGCATGGGAATTGCACGGGAATAACATGGGATGGCATGGGATGATTGCATGGGATTGCGTCATCTTGCGCGGGATTGCATGGATTGCATGGGATAATTGCATGGGAATTGCACGGGATTGCATGGGATGGTTATGGGTTATTTAATGGGATTCCTTGTGATGATTGTATGGGAATTGCACGGAGTGGTTGCATGGTATTTCATGGAATTCCATGGGGTGATTGCATGGGATTACTGATGGGATTGCACGGCATTTCATCAGGTGAATCCATAGGGCTACATGGGATTGCATTAAACTCCACTGGGATTGCATGGAATTCCATGGGATTGCATGGAATTCCATGGGATTGCATGGGATTGCCTGGGAAGCGAAGCCTTGGAACATGGCAGGGGACATTTCCACAGGTGCCTGGAGGATCAGGGGATGTGGGATCAAGGTTCGGGGGGAATATTTGGGATAGAGCCGGGCACTGCTGGCCACCCTCCAGCACATCCTGAGGGCTCTGACCTGCCCCCATCCCATTTACATCCCCAGGAATGGGGGAGGAAAATCCACCTGGAGAGATACCAGAGCCGGTTTGGCTGTTGGTGAATTCCAGACCCATCGGAGCCTCAAATTTGAGTTTAAAATCCTAAAGCCTGCCTGGATATGGCACAAAAAAACTTCTTGGCAACTCCTCAGCCAAATCCAGATGGGAAAACCCCCAAAAGTGGGAATTTCATGGCAAACAGCATCGATCCCCCTTTTCCACAGCCAGACCCTCCCCATCACTCCCATTTTTGGGGGGTCCAAGGCCCCCGTTCTGTGGTCTCCACTTCCGTCTAATGAGCAGAGCCTTTCCCTTTCCCTAATTAAATCCCGCTCATTAACCCACGGGATTTAATTGCTCCCGACGAGGGGCAGCGGGGGCCGCATTTCCAATTTCCTCCCCTTAATTCTTTTAATTGGGAGAAGCAGGGGGATGGTGACCCAGCACAGCCAGAAAATCCACTCAGGGCGTATTTTTTGGGAATATTTTCCATCGGTTTCATCCAAAGGCTTTGTCTCACCTCCAAAAATAGGGCGAATATCCCCAGATCCATGAGGAAAGGGTTGTAAGTGCTGTGTTGTTTCTCCCATTGATGATGATGATGAAGATAATAATAATTATTATTATAACAACAACAGCAACAACAACAACAGTAATTTTGATACAACCTTTTATCCCGGATTATTTACAAAGCCGAAATAAAAATTTCAATAAATCCCTGAGCTGACAAAGGTGTTTTTGGGGATGTTTGGGGTTTTTCTGGAAGTGAGCCAGCGGCATGGATTTTCTTCTTCTCCCACTTGGAAAGGAGTTTGTAATCCGCCTCCTGGATTTTTTGGGAGCTGCTGAGTCATGAGTTTGGGGAATCGGGTTATGGAGAGGGCGGGTGAGGCTGTGGGAGGTGAAGGGATGTTGGGAGAACCTCACAAAAATCAAATTGCATTGTCCTGGGTGGGTGCTATTCCCAGAAAATCCTATTTCTTCATCCTGGAATGATGATAACCCGGCCAGAATTGAATTGTGTTGTCCTGGGTGGGTGATGCCCCCAAAAATAGAATTGAATTGTCTTGGGATAATGATTCCCCCAAACCAAATTGCATCAGCCTGGCCGGGTGTTATCCCTGCAAAAATCCAAATTGTGTTGTCCTGGGAAGGTGATGATCCCTCAAAATTCCAATTGCCTGATGCCAGGAGAGGGATGCTCCCCAAAAATTCCTATTGCATTGTCTCCCCAAATTTAAATTGCATCCCACTGAGAGGGTGATATTCCTCAGAAAACCAAGTTGTATCATCCTGGGAGAACGGGAGGCCCCCCAAAAATCAAATTTAGTCATCCTGGGAGGGTGATGTCCTCAAAAACCAAATTATGTAATTCTGGGGGGATAATGATACCCCCAAAATTGAATTTCATTGTTCTGGAATATGATAACCCCCCAAAAACCAAACTGCACCATTCCGGGAGGACAATGATCCCAAAAAGTTGAATTCACTGTCCCTGGAATTATGATAACCCCCCCAAAATCAAATTGCACCATCCTGGGAGGACAGTGATCCCAAAAAGTTGAATTCCATTGTTCTGGAATTATGATAACTTCCAAAAAGTAAAATTGCACCATCCTGGCAGGACAATGATCCAAAAAAAATTGAATTTAATGTCCCTGGAATTATGATAACACCCCAAAAATCAAACTGCGCCATCCCGGGAGGACAATGATCCCTAAAAGTTGAGCTGCAGCGTCCTGGAAAGACAAAGCCCCCGGCCCCACCCTGTGGAGCTGTTCCCATCCCGGGAAAAGGAGGAATTTTTAGCTCCCGGATTTGCTGAGCCGCACTCGCTGACTCCGACATGTCCCTGCAGCCGAGGCTGATGACACACAAATACCTGACTAATTATTATTCAGGCAGTTAATTAGGTAATGGGGATTAATCCGCCTTCCTGCGGGGCGGGAATTGCCCATGGAGCCTGCTGCGACCCATTCCCAGTGCACGAACTGGGCACTTCCCAGTCCAGTCAGGGATAGGGAGGCAAAGCCCATCGTGCCTGGAGCCTCAGGGATTTTTAATGGAAGAAATGAGGATTTGGGGGCTTTTCTTTCCCTTCCTGGGGTTTTCCAGCTTGGGATGCAAAATTCCCCAGTATCCTCGTGCTCCCTGTGGGCCCAGCGGGAAAAATGTGCCTTGTCCAGGAAGAGGAAAATCAGAAATTCAATTAATTAATTAAAAATGGAAGGACATCCCATGGAGCACCCCAAAAGATGGGATCTCCTCCTCCATCCGCAGTGATCCCAGATGGATCACATCCTGTTTGATATCACAACAGCGGCGACATTCCCACACTCTAAACCAACATTTATGTACTCTCTGACCCGAAATCCCCTGAAATTCATCCCAAAAATCCTCCTCCAGTCCTTTTCCAGGCTCCCCATGATAATGATCGGGCATTCCAGGGATGCCAATGGGTGGAAGGATAATCCCTCCACAGTGGCAGCTCCAGAGTTGTCAGGATGCCTTAAATTAGGCAAATTGGGCTATTTTGGGTGGAAAAATTAGGATTTATGGGTTTTCCAAGCCTGGCAGGGAATATGGGTTGGGAAGATCAAAATCTGCCTGTAAAGAAATTCATCACTCCGGGAGCAACCCCTGGATTTCTCTGTGGGATATTCGGATCAGCCGCTGTAAAAACCCCCCAAAACTGGAAAATTCCCAAATCTGAGCAGGTGTGTGTGGATTCCTGGATGCTCCTTTGGGGTGCTGGGCGCTCTGGGGCTCCCCTCGCAGGATTCCTCTCCCACAGCCCCGAGTGCTCCGACCTCGGGCCGGGGCTGGGACCTTGGGAATGTGCCGGGAGCGTTAAAAAGAGGGAAAACCGGCCTTATTCCACCCTTTTCCTCACTAATCCACCCTTTTTTTCACCTTATTCCACCTTTTTTTCACTCAATTCCACCCTATTTTCACCCTGTTCCACCCGTTTTCTCCCCATTTCATCTCTTTTTTCCTCCTTATTTCGCTCTTTTTCTCTCGGATCCGCCCTTTTTTCTCAGTTCCACCCTTTTTTTTACTCCCCGTTCCACCCTTTTTTCTCTCGAATGCACCCATTTTTTTCCCCTATTCCACCCTGTTCTCACTCTGTTCCACCCATTTTCTCCCTATTCCACTTTTTTTCCATTCTATTCCACTTTGTTCTCCCTATTCCACCCATTTCCTTAATTCCACTCCTATTTGCTCCCCATTCCACCTTTTCTTCCCCCCGTGATCCACCTTTTCTCCCTATTCCACCGCTTTTTGTCCATTACATTTTTTTCCTCACTATTTCACCTTTTTTCTTCCTGCTCCCACTGTTTTTCTCCCTATTCCATCAATTTTCTCTCTATTCCACTTTTTTCTTCATAATCCATCTCTTTTTTAGTCCCTATTCCACCTTTTTTTCTCCCTGTTCCACCGTTCTCCACTCCAGGTGGAGAAAATCTCAAAAACTCAGCAACACCCCCCCCAAAAAATTCCCCCATGGCATCCTCAAAACCACGGGAATGATGAAATAAAATCACCGAATTAATCCAAAAATTAAACAAAAAAGGGAACATCCCTGTAAATGAAGCCACGGGAGCGGCTTATTATCATTAATGATTAATTATTGTCATTAACAGCCTTTGACTCCAGAAATAGCTCCCCAAGGGGAAAAACTTGTAGACAAATGGGAATTAATTCATCATAATATTATGGAAAAGGGGGGAAAATCCCCTTTTTCAGCTGTTTTGGCTGTTTTAGGGTGGTTTGGGAAATCCGAGGGGGTTTTGTGGAATGGGAAAAGCAGGATTATATTCATATTTATATACATATATAAATAAAATTTCCATATATCCCCCCTTTTTCTTTTTTCTTGGAGGAGGACTGGGAATCCTCACACATGAACGTGCGAAGCCGAAGGGAAAATGGATTTTTTCTTCTCCTCTTCCCATGGATTTCGGCTCTGGCTCCGCCGGCACAACATTCCCAGCGCCGCTCCGTGACTCACCCGGTTATTTTTAGCCCCGACCTCTTTTCTCCCCACGTTCTCATCCACACCGTGGTGCCCTAAAAATGCAAAATCAGGGATGAAATGGAAAATCTGCCTCTGGAAGAGCCATGACCGGGGGGTAGTTTTCCCCTTTTCATGGAAAAACAAGAAATTCCCTTTGTTTTCCCATTTTTGCCGTATTTTTTGAGTGAAAAGCCAACAAAACCAGGGCAGTTTAGGACAAGTAAATCGCTGCCTGAGCTGGAAATCTTTTAATTTATTAATTGAGATACATGAAATTATAATAATTGATTTTATTTGGATCAGAGTTCCTGCTTTTTTGGACGTGGAGCGTGTCTCCATCCCACTCTAACCTAAGGTCTGGAGGGTTTCATCTCAGCCTAACTGATTCTGGGGTTTAACTAATCCAGGGTTAAGGACAAAAAGTGAAATCCAAGCAGATCCAGCTGTTAAATCCAAATATTGAGGATATTAAGGAGCTTTGATTGTCTCTGGGCTTGATGGGGCTGATGCTCCACAGCATCCGTGGAGCTGGGTTGGGAGGTTCCAGGGGCGTCCCCCAGATAAGGAGGCAGAAATCCTCATGGAAGCAGCACAAAATCCCAAGGGAAAAGTCAACTCAGGGTATTTTAAGGCTGAAATCCCTGCGGAAGTTGTGTCACCGTTGCCCAACCCAATTTTACGACAAATCCCATTTCCGGATGGACTTTATCCCCAATTTCATCACCTGGGCTGAGGTTTTCCAGCAGACCCGACCTCGGCTCAACCCACACCTTCAAAGAGCCTCACACCGGGAAAAACAGCCTGGATTGACCCAATTCATGGAATGCTGGCGGGATCAGGCTGCGGCGCTGGGCAGATGTTGGCAGCTGGTCCAGCTGTTGGGGGCTGGGGTTGTTGTGCTGGAATTACATGCTCCTGCATATTTTTTCCATTATTTTTGGGGGGATTTGAAGGAATTGGGATGGTGGAACTCTGCAAATCCCATTTTTGGAGATTTTTGGCTGGGCTTTAAAAGGAAAAAACCCAACCTTTTGGCTCAGGGAAATACTTTTAAGCTCCTTGAGGCTCAAACATGTTGGAGGACACTGGGGATATTGAAACAAATCCCCCTCTGGAGTGGATTCATTCCATCCCAAGGATGCTCAGAGTTGGGGGTCAAATCCTGAAGTTTCCCTATATTTTTAGGGATAATCCAGGACTTTTGGCTTACAGCATCAAGTCCCAGCAAAGCCAAACTCCCTCCCATGCTCCATCCTGTGATGCTGGTTTTTTATCCCCAAAAAAATCCCTGGAAAGGCGATTCCAGCCTGGACTTTGCCTGAAAAAATGGCAGGTGTGTCCAAACCCTCTCGCCAGTTCCCGTGTGCCACCGGGACGTGCGTGTCCCTGATGTTCCCGAGGGTGGGACCGGCTCTAGACGGGAGAGGCCGTGAGATAAGGAGCTGGTCACGAGTGATGTGAGCAGGGAATGGGATCGGAGACCGGATTTCCTCATCTGCTGGGAATGACACTGCGCGGGAGAAATCCCAGGGATGGGGCTGCGGATTGTGCCGTGGAGTCAGAGCTGAAACCTGTGGTAGGGAAGGGGGTGAGGATGGAGAGGCTGATCCCATCCCTGTGGTCCCTGTCCTCAACAAAACCCACCTCCTATGGAGAGGCTGATCCCATCCCTTTGTCCCTGTCCTCCACAAAATCCAGATCTCATGGAGAGGCTGATCCCATCCCCTTGTCCTCGTCCTCAACACAGCCTGGATCCCATGGAGAGGCTGATCCCATCCCTTTGTCCCTGTCCTCAACAAAACCCACATCCCATGGAGAGGCTGATCCCATCCCTTTGTCCCTGTCCTCATCCCATGGAGAGGCTGATCCCATCCCTTTGTCCCTGTCCTCAACAAAACCCACATCTCATGGAGAGGCTGATCCCACCCCTGTGATCCCTGTCCTCAACACAGCCTGGATCCCATGGAGAGGCTGATCCCACCCCTGTGATCCCTGTCCTCCAGCACCGCTGGACTCCCTGAGCCATTCCCGATGGCCTCGGGTCCGACTCCAATCCCATGGAGAGGCTGATCCCACCCCTGTGATCCCTGTCCTCAACACAGCCTGGATCCCATGGAGAGGCTGATCCCACCCCCGTGGCCTGTCCTGGCCACAGCTCCGCTCCCTGAGCGCATCCGTGTGGCCTCGATCCCCAGCACAGCCTGGATCCCTTGGAATGGCTGAGCCCATCCCGGTGGCCTCCGGCCTCCCCCCGCTCCCCCGGTGTTATTTTAACCCTTTTCCCCGGAGCAAATCCCCCTAAATCCCCTCCAGCCCCTCGGCCCCGCCGGGATTATCCCGCTCCGGCCGTTTCCCTCCATCAGCATTCCCGCGGCGCCGGGGAGGGGTCCCGCCGGGAATGCCGAGTCGGCAAAACCCCAACCCGGATCCCTCGGGATGGGCGAAATAGGGGGGGAAAAGGGGCTGGGGTGGATCCAATGCATATTTAGTGGAATTTACAGGTGAGGAATTGCCTGGAATGGCCAAATTTGGGGCAAAATCCGGCAGTTTTATGAAAGAACATGAATATTTATGTTCATATTTTAAATTTGTGGTGTAATTTCCACTTTTGTCTTTTTAGTGCTTTTGGGATTTGCTTTTCTGGTGTCTTTTTTTGCACTTTTTTGGGTATTTTTTTTCCTTTTCCTGCCTTTTAAAATTTTTTATGCATTTGTCTTTTTTTCCCCAGTTTTTGTGCATTTTGGTGCATAATTTTTTCCCCTTTTCCTTTCTTGTGTTTTTTTTTTTTTTAAGATGATTTTTTTGTGCAACATTTGTACCTTTTACCTTTTTTCCCTCTTTTTTGGGGGCTTTAAAAAATGTTTGGGTTTTTTGTGCTTTATTTTTCCTCTCCAGTTTTTTTTTTCCTTTTACTCCAATTTTTATGCAACTTTTACTTAACTTTTTTTTCACTTTGTTTGCAATTTCCCTTTTTTTAAAAAAACCCTTTTTTGGTGCAAATATTGTGCAATTTTCCCGCATTTTTGCTTTTTTGGTGATTTTTCTATATTTGTGCATGTTTTGGTGCTTTTTTTTCATTTTGGGGGGTTTTTTTTTTTTTTTTAATTTTTGGTCACTTTCCACAATATTTCCCCAATATTTTCCCCTTTTTCCCCCCAGGAATTGACTTTTCCTGCTGCTTTTTAGGATTTCCATAGTTTTTTCTTATTTTTTTAACACGGGGAAAAAGGAGAGTTTTGGGGTGGGCACACGTGGGTGTGAACTCACTTGTGCACACACCCGCAGCCCTTGCACACTCACACGCCGACAGGTGTGCAAACCCTTGCACACTCGTGTGCAAACAAACACACGTGTAAAGCAGCACAGCCTGGCACACTCACACGTCCGGCCACGCGTCCCCCTTGCACACTCGCACCTGTGAACGCACAGCCACAGGGACACTCGCACACAACACACACACACACACGCGCGTGTGCACGCTCACTCACACACACTCACATCGTCACACACACACACGTGCACACGGCGACGCACAAAAGCTCGCACACACAAACACGCACACGTGCACTCACGCACTCACACTGCCACACACACGTGCACAGTCACTAACACACACACGCTCGCGTGTGCACTCACAGTCACACACACATTCACACACGTGCACACACACACGTGCAGTCACACACGCAGTCACACATGTGCGCACACTCTTTCAAGTGTGCACTCACACTCACATAGACACGCACACACACTTGCACACCGTCACTCTCACACATTGACACACAC
>WBMZ01002877.1:0-76520 GCA_013400975.1 Atrichornis clamosus
CGCCGCGTCACCGCCCGCCCCGCCCCTGAGGGGCCGCGCCTCCGCCCGCCCAGTCCTCAGCGCCCCGCCTGTGCCCGGGGCAGCGGGGCCAGTCCGCGGCAGGGGCCGCGACCGGCCCCCAGGAGAGGGCTCCGACCCCGGGCCCACGGGGGCAGAGGGCTTCAGCCCCTGGGCTCCCGCTGCGCTTGGGCAGAGCCGGCTGATGAGCGCGCCAGATGAGTGTCCGGTGCTCCGAGCAGCCGCCAAACGCTGTCTGGCTCCAGCATCCACCCCTATCTCTAAACCGCACCACAGCCCCTGAGGAATCCGTGGGTTAGAACTGCAGCAGCTGAGGCTTGGCTTAGCCCAGACCCCACAGGGTCAAGCAACTCCTAGAAAGGAAGAATTATGACCTGGGTTCTTTAGTAAAAATGTTTCTTCTTTTATAAAGGGCAACCAATGGCACAATGGATTAAACAAAACATGTAATCACTTTGATTTGGAAAGAGTACCTGTGAAACCATACCTGTTGGCCAGTGAGCCTTGACTGGCCCCATTGTGCCGTACCCCTCTTCACCATCACCAGCCATCACCAGAACTGCACCAAGTTTAGGTTCTTTTAGTGCAGGATCAACCCAGGTCATGTTGCATTGTATTGTCTTCTTATACTCTTTACTTTCTTTAAATAATTTTAAATGCCCGTCTAAATATGAATTCACTAATAAATATGACCCACAAAGTACACGTTTAAGTCTATCAGAAAACAAAGCTGAGCACATGAAGCAATAGTTCTTCAAATAACATTTGCTGCGTCTACATCACAAACCCACCTACGTGACTGTCCTTCCTGGGAGGTGATGGCAAACAGTATTGGCACATAGCAGTGATTTCTCTGATTTTCAGGCTGTGCCGTAAATGTCTGGAAGTTGCAGCTAGAAAAAGAAATGTTCTCAAATTCACTGACTTAAGAGAGCACACAGCCAAAATGCTCTGTCCAGTGCCTCTGGCCCCAGATCAACATTCTTCTGGCTCTGAGCTGCACCAAAATCAAGAGTTCAGGGAAGCAAATAGTTACTTAACAGAAAGGACAAGGACTAAAGCAGACTGCTTGTTCTCCCCCTTGAACACAGTGATAACAGCCATCAGCCACTGCATTTCCAGCCTGGACTTGACCTATTTAGTTGTGGCCCAGGGGCGGTTTTTAAGCTTTCACAGCTGCTGCTGAACATTAGACACCCCCCACACATACCTGACCTAGACCCTTACACTGGTTAAAGATTTACCTAATGCTATTTACACACAAAACTTATGTGTCAGACATGAATTCAGAAACATAACTTGAAGGGCTCATGCCTCATGTTATTTCATAGTCCCTGCTTTAAAACAGATCATTCCCTCAAAATACCTCTTCAAAGGTTTCATCTCCTCATGACTCCTATAAGCCCTTCTGAAACCTGTGGCAGACAAGTCACTGCCTCTTGCTATGTGCAATTCACAAGCCTTCAGATTTCTCTCACGCAGACAGTGCTCTGTGAAGGCAAGCAGAAGATTTATGTTAAATCCTATATATTTATAGAGGTCTAAAGACAGTGTTAAGCAAATCAGTTTCATCCCACTCCTATGCGTTTTCTGCACCCAGTGTAAAATCAGCTCAAGGTAACTGAAGTGCAGCCAAGAAACAAGTGCCAACTACAGTCTGTTGGAATGCCAAGTAAGGAAACAAGAACTTTGCAAGACAAACTTGTTTCTGAAGCATCCTGTGGACTCTCATGTTATTCAAAGGAAGCAAAGCCAGCTCATTTAAAATTTCAACTTGCTGGGGTAGTGCAAGACTTTTCTAAACCATCCAGGAGCAGCAACACCTGCAAGGTTTGCACCGGATTGTATCGAGCAACTCCTAAGGTTCAAAGAAAGCAATAAAAGAAAATTACCCCAATTCATAGGTCCCATTCTCAGCTCCTGTATATTAACTGGCTTCAGCCAACAAAATCTGTTACGTTAGAAGAAGCTTTGATAAAGAGGACTCCTGCATTTGAGGGAACTGAATACAACCCAATCAAGCTCATTAATATGAAACCTGTGCAAGTGGTATTTACATAGTTTGCACTGACCTTTTATGCAACTAATGGAACACAGCAGACAGCTTTCCACACAGTTTTCTAAGATGGAAAATTGTTCATCGTAAGCAGCAATATTTAGCATGATATTAATACCAGTCATCAGTAACAGTTTAAGTATCTTTTTTAATTTTCTTACAACCACTTAAAACTGTCATATAACACAAACTTTTGTACACTATTTACAGACAAAACAAGTAAAATATCCATCCAAAATATTTTTTTAAAAAATCCTCTGATTAAATTGTTACACCTGCTCAAACAATGGTGGGACTTAATAGGCATATTTTCTTGTGCATGTTTCTCTTCCATGTAGTACTTCAGTCTCACTGCATATATATATATATTTTTTTTTTTAAAGTTAAAGAAAGATAAAACAACAAGCAGAAGGGACACAACACAATATGCATTTAAATCTTGTTTAAGAACAAGCAGCTAATTAAAAAAGGCAAAATACAGGAAAAGTGCATCAGTTCCAATGAGTTAGTATAAGAAAGAGGCCCACAGGTGTGGAGCTGGCACCCTTTTGGGTAGAGTCTCCTAGAAGACCTCTGATTGTCTATAGAGATTATTTCAAATTTATTTTAAACAGAAATAATAATTAAAAAAAAAAAAGAAATGAAAGAGGAGAGGAGAAACATGACACCTCCGGATTTTTTTTCTTTTTTTTGCCATGAGGTTTCTTGGAAACTGGTGCTCAAGAACCTTCTGAGGGGGTGAGAATTCCTTGGTGGCCGGAGCTCAGAGCTCACCCCGTGCTGCGAGCGAGCCGTACCCCAGGGCTGCTCCTCTGGGCCGTGCAAGGCCGGAGGGGCCCACGGGCACCGCGCCCCTCTCCGTGCCAAGTCAGTCAGACCCACTGCCTCGGGGCTTTGGCAGCGCAAGACCCGCTCGCTTCCATGGCTTAAAGCTGAGCCAAGCACTGCTGGCTGCGCACCTAAGAGAGCCACTTTGTCTTCGCATCAAAAGTCCGTTTGCACGTCTGGTGCACTGCAGAACAGCAGATGCCAGGCTGAGGAAGCTGGAAATGACCACGGAGACAAAGTATCACTCACCTTAACTCATTTGTGTTGTTTCATACTGATTGTTATTTTGGTTTTTTTTTTGTTTAGAAAAACATCTTAACAATACAAGAGGCTTGTTGTCTCCGGTGACCCCAAATCCCACTCTAATCCTTCACCCAAAAGGCTGCCTTTGAAACAAGGCTACATGCATGTTTGGGGAAGGATGGCAGCACTCTGGAACAAGGGTTCAGCACACAATCCCTTTCAAGTGGAGCTTCATCCTACATCTGAAGTCTCCTGACCGAGCCCATGTCTTTGTGCTTAGTTACTTTTAGGTAATCTGAGCTCACAGTAGGCAGTAACCAGTCTGACACCATGTGACAGGACTGGTTAAGGAGTAGCTTTGTACAGGATCATCCTATTTTTGGCTTTCTGGTAAGGCTACTTCATCTAGTAACAACAGATTTGGTCCAAAGGTATCCAGTCTCCCATTTGAGCTTGATAGTTTTGAAGCCCATTCCATTACATTCAAAAATCTCACAAGCCACTGGGCTTTTTGCTAACTACATACCAAGGCTTTGTACTTAATACAGAAGAATGGAGTGCTCAGTCCAATCAACTGTAAATATATTTACACTTCTGTGGACCTAGCAGCTAAATACTCCTTCCTTCCTTTAAAGCATCACTGGAATAAAGAACAAACACTAGCAAATCCTAAAACAACAACAAAATACTGCTAAAAGCTGTGACAGAGAAAGTAATCTTAAAAACCACTCCCGAACTCTGTATGTACTGTTTCCATTAATCCCAGGAGAGACTGCAAACACTCCTAGAGTTCTGTACAACACAGAAATTAATCTGCCTTTTATTTCATTCCTCAAAGAGGAACTTTCAGAAATGTTTAGAGTAAGGAAAAAAGTAGTCTTCATTCACCAAGGTCAGTGCTGTACCTCTCCTCTCCTGGAAGAACTGCTTTCAGTTTAGGATGGACTGCCAGATGCTTGTGCTTTGGGGGATGATTCTTTCACATTAACCTTCCATGATGCTTTTGAAGGTCAAATATTTATCTATTACAGAATCCTTGTGTTGGTGCAGAAAGCATGCAGCAGTAAGACAACAAAAGCCTTCTGCCTAACAAGGCTAAGCTTAGCACAGTATGAGTGGCACCACCAGGTTTCTAAAGCTATGACGTGCAAAACCAAGGCTGCACAATGCATATGAAAATATGACAAGCAAGAATACAAACCCTAAGTGGGTGAAGCCATGGGTAAACTCCTTTAACCACCCACATAAACAGTACACCAGGCTCAGTGGAGAGTTCATTTCCTTGTACTGAAAACATTTGTAAGACATCTCTGGCTTTCTCCTGGATGCCAGTTTTGTTGTATTGTATGGTGAATGATGTGGTAGAGGACAGCACAAATCCTTGAAGCCTAAATTTCTGCAGTCCCAGCAATTTCTGTTGGTGAGACGCTGCTATCACCCATAGCCAAGATTCAGCCACCAGCTACACAAAATTCAGTTTTGAAGAAACAGAGCGACTCAATCAGTGCGTGAGCTGATTTCAACTCATGTTGGAATAAGATGAACAAGTAAGTGCAGTTGTGTCATCTGCCACGCATAGAGCAAGAGGAACTTGAAACAAAGTCAAGTAGAAACACCATCCATCAAGATAAAGCCCCAATTATCCCTTTTAAATCCAGCAATAAAACAGAGTGCATTTTTTTTCCAGGAAACAGAGTGTACAGTACCCATGTGCAGCATAAAAACATTTCACAAATAATGAAAACATCCCTTTTGAAAATCTCAACAAAAATAGATCCCATTGGGACCAGACTGTCAGTGCCTCCCAAAACAAGGCAGAAAAATCCAGCCTATAAAACATGCCAAAGGTGACCAGTAAGTATCCCACTAAAGGCTGAAACTGCTGACTGCTTTATTTACTGAGGAAAAGTATGACATTTGTATTTAAAACCCCAGGCACCATGTTAACACGTCCACTAAATTACACTTTAAGCTCTGTTCTCTTCTGACAACTACTTAAAAAGACATCTGTCTGTCCATGGGGAAAGGTGGAAGCAACATCTCTTGGCTATGCTGGTCAGTTCCACCAGGCATCAGGGCAACAGAACTCTGGAAATTCTACTGCACTGATCCAAAAGCATCATCTTCCAGCCCAGAAGTTCTCTAGTGGCCAAATTTCTCAAGACAAGATGCTGACAGCAAAGCAGCAGTGTTTCTTCTAAAATTTTTTCAAGCCTAATGGCTTATGATTGAGCTTGTCCTAAGCGAATGGAGTGCAGGCAAATGATCCAAGCACAATATGAAGAGCCAAAACATCCATTTATTGGCCATATATCTGATGTAAGGAGGAAAAAGGGACACTGATTTCAATTTAATTATGTTTTCAGACTCTGCTTACAATGTGGGAGAAAACTTGTCCTAGCTACATATTGCTCTCTCTCCCTCAGGAATATTCAGCTAATAAATTGTCTGTCTGACATTTACATTTTGATTCTGGAATGGAAAAAAAAAATCTGATTTTAACACTTGTGTAAATAGTTGTACCTTGACTAGGGTGTTATTCCAAGGGCCAAAAGCAACACACCCCAGTTACTCAGCTCTGCCTAGCCCAAGCAGTTTTCACTGGAGGCAGCTCCCTCTCAACACCAGTGTGGCAGGTGCAGACACAGGCTGTACCTCAGACCACATCCTTGCTGAATCCTACAGCTCACAGCATCGGAATGGCCAATCACACTGGGCCCAAGGGACACTCAAATCATTCCATTTGACCAGAGTAATCTGTACTCATTAGAACCCAATAAATGCAGCTTTCCTAACCCAACTCCTGCAAAACCTTCCTAACTCAAATACCTTCATATGCCACGGGCTTCCTGCAAAGATGTATTTGAACAGGAGATAAGGGACCAGGGCTGTACACATTTGGCTTCTGCCTGTGCTCCTCCAAATAATCTGAGATCAGGCAGGTGAATGAATGCAAGCCAGCTGAAACTGAATGCTTATTTGATGCAGATCTTGAGCCTGATGCAAGTTTCCCACCCCTTTCATGGAAAGTAACGTTAGCCCTGCTATTCAAAGTGTAAAGCACAGGCCTACAGCACGTGGCTGATTGGGTTTTATCACCCTGGAAAATTAAAATCAGCAGTTCATCCTACTGTGAGTCTACTGATGGAACTAAGATGTCCCACTGGTCCTTTTCCTTTTCTCTAATAAAAGCACACAAATCCCTTCCCAACCCACCAAATTTTCACCAAGTCTGATCCTGAGCATCTGTAGATAGTTAAAAATACAAAGTCAAGCTCATGAGAGTTTCCAGTATGCAAACACTGGCAGAGCTATGTTGCAGTCTTCTAGTGATCGCAGTTTCCTTAGTGTATTCTCCACAAAGATGTTCAGGTAGCAAAGCAAAAGTCTGCTGGCAGGCTCTATGTACATGGCCCAACTGTTTGCTAGAAGAAAAAAGAAATAACTTCACACAATTAAAAAGAAATAAAATAATCTGACAACCAAAATATAGAAAATGCAGAGGCACTTTCTCTTTCCTTCCTTATTTCCTACAGCCTGCCTGTAAGAGAAGTGCAAAATAATTAAGTTTTCTGACATGTGAAAAAAGGAAACATCCAGGTTATGCCTACAGAGGTTTCAGCTAAAGCTTTGGAACAGCAGCTCTGTATGCTGACATTGGTTTGCACTCAGGACATGCCCACAGAAGCGAGACTGCTGTGCAGTCACAGACCGCTTGTCCAGAAAGAGCAGTTCCCTCCCTTTTTAGTTCATCGCTTCTACTGTTCAGGCTACAGAGGTAGTAAAAACAAAACCAAAACCCAACAACAATGAAACAAACCAAAATAAACAAAGAAACTTCAAAAGGAACCACACTCTTGCTATACTGTACATTCAGAACCCTGTGGCCACATTGTTGTCCTAACAATGAACAAATTCATTAAAAATCTCAACATTAACACACGAATGTGCAAAGAACACATTCCAAAGTCAGTGCTGTGGTAAAGCAAGTGTTCGTCCACAGGGAGGGAAGGGGATTCTGTGAAACATCAGGAACAGAGAAAGGTTATTTCTGGCAGCCTACATGCTAACGTAAACAGGATCCGTTTCTCCTTTTAAAGTTCTGTGCCAACAGAACTATTGAAATGTCACTTCCCACAAGAGGAGACTTTTCTGTAATCATTAAAAAATACATTAAAAAAAGGGAACCATAGAGCAAGAGACTATTGTGTTCCCGAGCTGGCAACTGGTAGAGTAGCCCCTGTGTTTGCATTGAGATTTTGCTCCAGATGTTGTCTTCCTTCTGTTGAAATAGAAAAATTGAGGCTGACACACTCTTTCAGGTCACCAGGGCCTCAGTTGAAGTTCATTTGGCTTTACTTGCTAGAGAGGAAGGAACAGGTTTTTGTAGTTGTGCTTCAAAGGTCCACTTCAACTTGGCTGCTCCTCAGTTAGCAAACTGCTGGTAGAAGGCAAGTTTGACCCTCTCAATGTGATGGCAGAGTTTAATAGCTGGTCCAAGCTTCAAGTCCATGCACTCCTGAACAGTGGGCAGGGTCAGCAGCAGCAGTGCCTGGCCATCGATTTCCTGTCAGGAGACAAAAATTCCATAGTGACTTTGTTATTATTCTCCCTGCTCCTTCAGCTTTGACTTGCTGTAATTTCAGATCTGTGACCATTTGTGAATTAGATGTTTCATTCATGCTCCTCCAGGCAGCTTAAAAATCTCTCTCTCATGCAACAAATTAACTCCTTTCTTAAAATGTCAGCTCAAATTCACTGGCTGAGGGACAGACTCTCACGAGATGTGACTGTAAAAATTCAAGCTAACAACAGAAACCAAGGAATTTCATGCAGAAAGTCATTTTACCCACCACTGCATCTTTCTATAGAAACAGAGGTTCTACAAGGTCAAGCACATCTGGAACATCCACCACCACAAACCATCCTTGTCATTAGTTCCAGTACTACAGTTTTAATACACACTGTTTTTTATGACAAATTTTAACCAAGATGCAAATAAAATCTTAACCTGACTCTTGTTTGAACTCCAGTTGTCATACTAACAAAAAAAATATTCACTTTTGCAGTTGTACAACACTGTGCTACCTGCATGGTCTCTAAAAAAGAAAATACTTATCACATGGAAAAGTCAACACAAGTGGCAAAACTTTCTCTCTTAGAAAACAAGCTCCTATCTTCATGGTGTTGTAGGCAATGTTTGTAGTTTTGGGATTTGGATGCCCCACAGACCAAAGCATCCTCCACCAAGTATTGAGAAATCTGAAAAATTCTGGTCATTTCCTTAACTCTCTTCTCCCAGACTGCTGTAGGTTGCACAAGTGTTTGTTTCCTCAGAACCCTAATAAAAAATTTAAAGCAGCTTCTTTTTCTGATTCCTGAAAGGATACACAGCAAAGTGACAGATTCAACATTTGGCAGACAGAAAATGATACCTGATCAAGGAAAATCCTCGCCAGTGGAGCACAGTCAGTGGATTTGAGGAATCGTACCACATCGGCCACGCTCCATTCCAGAGGGTTACTGTCCAGCTGCAGCTTTTCAGCAACTTCCATCTTTATGTCCTAGACAAGCCAAAAGAATTCCCAAAATATTACATTTGTTTAGTCTTTATTACAGTCCTATGATACAACCACACTAAACATCATGAATTGTAATTATTCTGAAGTGTCTTCACAATGGCCTTCATGGGGTAACTGTACTGGATGAGAACACACGTACAGTGGTTAATACTCCCAAGATATGGGTGCTTGCCCAGCAGTGAGCCAAGCTAGGACAGAAATCTACATCTCAAGTCACCTTTGGCGAAGGAGGTTTATTTTCATCATCAGAAAAGGAAAAGGTCCTGAGCTTCCTCTTCCGCTTGTCTCGGTCCTGAGCCAGGGAATGAGACAGCTCACTCTGGGTAGGAGATGACGACACGGATTTCTTCTCTGACACCTCTGATTCCTCAAGCAATTCATCTTGGTGCTCTGAGGTGCTATCCTCAGTCAGAGACTCCTCATCCACCTCGTCCTGGTCATCCTCCTCTTCTGCCCCACTGCCCTGAAAAGTTAGGAAAAAAGAAAAAAAAGGCAATGAAATGAAAAACAATGGGAAGTTTAGGAGAAAAGCAGCAATTGCCACCCACTGGCAGCTGTAACCCTGAAGTTACAAAGAACTAACAATTCTTGGTCAAAGATCACATCTCATACCTATGAGGGTTGTTGGCAGTGTCCTACCTGGGGAGATCCAGCTGGAGTGTTATCCACGGACGTCGAAGAACGTTTTTTCTTATGAACAAAAAAATGTTTTCGTCTCTTCCGTCTTTTACTTGGTTTCTTCATGGCCACTTCCAGGTTGCTGTGGCCACCCGGAGGCCGACCTATCCGCTTGTTTTTCCGCTTTCCATAATAGTGTGCTGCCAGGACAGAAGAAAGGAGCACCGTGTTGAAATGCACCTGCAGTGTCATTAGTTGTGTTTGTCCATCATCAGGACTGGAAAATCTATAGAAGGACATTTCTCAGTAGGAATCCCAATTCTATAAAACTTCAAAATCAGTATGTCTATATTTTCCTCTTCAATTTGGTTTAAGGAACAAGAGTTACTAATCAATTTTGTTTGCCCTATAAAGATTCACTTCCTCCATCTCTGACAAGCCTCAAATGATCCAATTTTATACGTAAATTATTGAAGATTTGGTCCAATTTAATGGTGTTTTTTATGATGCTTTGTGGTTTTAAAACATGACCTCAATGCACTCTTTGTTCTCACAGTGTCAACTGATTAAAGTCAGTTTACAAAAACCCTAAAAACTAAGAGCTTGAAGGTGTTGCATTTTTTCCCAAAGCAATTATAATGCCACTTAACTCACAATATTAGTCAGTCTTGTCCCCAAAGTTGTCTTAAGAAGCTGAAGTTTTAAGCACACAACAAAAGTTAAGCTGTAGTTCTACCACTTAATACAGAATTAATCTTTTCTTCCCTACATACTGGCACATGGATATTTTGTAAGCCTTTGTATGTAGTGCTTGAGCTGCTCCTTCTGGGAGCAAAGCAATGTATTTTGGATTTCTTCTGGAGTCAAAGCCAGAAGAAGCTAAAATATAACACCCTGAGCTCCACCTTGTATGGGTCAGTGGATTACTGAGCAGAAACTACTCACTGTATTTTGTCTTTGTCAGGACAGAGCAGTTCTCTGAACATTTATCCAGCACCATCTGGGGGCCGAAGAGGTTTGGACAACATTCCAGCTTGATGCACGTTTTCCTACAGAAATCTGCCACCCGATCTGCCGTCCTCACGACTTCCACAGTGGCACGGTAGCTCTTGCCTTTGTATCTAGCATTGAAAATATGATCATAATTAGGAATCGTCCAATTACCACGATAAAAGTACTCCATTGAGAGATGTACAAGAATACTGAGATCAAACTGAGAGAAAATCAGAGTGATGATGAACTTTACGGACTGCCAAGTCCAGGAAACAGGAGCTCCTACCTCTTATGACAGATCCCCAAATAAAGAGAAGCCGTCACAGAGGTGGCTGCAGTACCAAACACAGCAACACTGCCCTGTCAGCATGCATAAAATACTATCTGAGAGGAATGTCCCACAGTTCAGAGATGTTCACAGATGGTTTGTTCTCTCTGTGCTTTTATGGGACTACAGAAGTGCCACTGTGACATGGACAGCTGGTCCCTCAAACCAAGGCTGAGAGCACCCACTGAGCTAACACAGGTAACAGGAGACAGCTTCTGCTGAGCCTTTCTGTGCTCATCCTATGGAAGCAAATGGACCACAGTCACATTTCCAAACAGCTTTCATGTAACTGCTAAGCAGCTCCCCAGCACAGTCACTTGCCATGACTCCACACACTGCTCTTGTTTGATTTAAATGAAGAAAGATTACATTCTGTTCACCAACCTCACCATTACCCTGCAAGAGCTGCACTGTGCAGTATCTGCCAGAGCTGCTCAGCATTTCTGCTTTGCGCTCCCAGCACAACTACAGGCACAAGCTGATATCTACCAGGGAAGTTTCAGGCCTGCAAGTATCTAGTTAATGCCTTGAAAAAAAGAGCTGTATCACCATAGTCCAGATATCCCTGATGTCACTACTGTGGCAAAAGAAACCACACAGCAACTTCAGTGAGACCAAGCAAATATTTTTTTCTTTATTCCTCAACTACAACTTCTATTTACACTAACCTTTCATGTCATCTTCCTATTGCCCAAATCCAGACCAATCCTTCAATACATGAAAAAGTGTCTTTTAATAAGGGAAACTGATCCAACAAAAGAATTACTGACATGTTCAAAATTATGTAGGAAAGTGTGCAGTGGCACATTGGGAAAATCTAATCTCTAATACGCAAACACAGTGACCTAATTACAAAACCATCCCTAGACTATAAAGGAATATCTGGACTTATCAAATATATGCAAATATGTTCTGCTTTCTTCCTAGCTGCAAAGTGATCTTGCCATGAAGCTTCAACCCGAGAAGCTCAGCAGGAAAACTGGGAGTGCTTTAGGGTAGACTGCTGTAGAAAGACTTCTATGCCAGGCCCTATCAAAGCTTTTAACTTAATTTCTGAAGAATCTTCTTCCACTGAGAAATTTGTGTGGAAATGTCATGGAAGCCTGAGAAGCTTCCCAAGAAGTACAGGCCTCTGCTTCAGAACACTGAGTTATCTTCAGGTAAATTACATAATCTTAAACCTCACCTGCAGGTCTGTCAGTGCAGTGTTGTACCAGTACCACACCAGTCTCACTTGACCACTAGCTGCTCAGAGGCCTGTAGCAGAGTACACTGGCATATCATGGAGCATTAAAATTGGATGCACTTCACCAGACATTCATACAGAAATTTATAAAGAATTCAACATTTAATGGCTGTTGACATCTTGGTATGATCTAAGCAATTTTTCCTTCTTTGAAATGTAAGAAGTTAAAGCACAGACTGCAGAGAAGAGGTACTGGGATTGACTAAACAGGGAACAGGACAAGAACTCACTTGGCTTTTAGGGTCTCTCCATGACCATGCCATGCAGCCTCTTCATCCAGCTGCAGCTCTCGCAGGACACGGCTGGGTTTGTAGGCTGCATTGATCAGCAAAGTGAGGACCTACAGAGTGGGAGGGAAGAGCAGAAAACGTGTAGGTTATTTGTACAATAAATCTGTTCTAAAGTGCCAGGGCAGAATAGGAAATCACTCCTATTCATCCAAATTATCTAGCATCAAAGCACTCATTCACAGCAGGATTACAGACACCTCCTGGTGCTGCCAAAATGAACACTGAGAGCGCCGACACTTTGGGCCTTCCCAACCTTCAGAATTTGTCTGCAGAGTCATGAGTGCATCCAGCAATTCCCAAGTCATTGGCCTTGAATTACACATCACCAAATTAACGCCTGGGGCTGAATACTCCAAAACTTGCATAACCTTGGCCAAATCTAAGCGATTATCCAAAAGATTGTATGTCATGTGAAGATGTGCCAAAAAATGCTGCAGGATTTTGTTGTCTGCCAATCCACTACTTACAACAAAATCATACTGCAGAATCCTAAGCTCTCATCTGTTTTGCTTCCGTGAACCATGAGAAGACCTGTACTATAACAAAATGATAACTTCTCTGTAAAGTAACTTGAAGCTGTGAATAACCTGAAGTTAGTGGGGTATAGTACAAAATGTGCAATCTAATTGTACTTCTTACGTTCAGTATGTGCTTGTTCCAAATCATTCCCAAATTGGGTGCATCACAACCCTGACATTACAATTTGCAGCTTTATTGCTACTAATGCAGCAGTCCACAAATCAAAGAAAAATATTGAATATAATGCAAGTACCAAATTCCCTCTGGGAATCGTAGAGTGAGCAAGACACAACTGAAATGAGTACAACTAAGCCTATTGGCTGAACTTTCAGCAACACTCAGCACCTGCACACCAGGAGGATTTGTGCACACTTTTGCTTTCAGGCAATGAAGCCGATTGAACCTTCAAGGTTAAATGAAATTGCCACAGAATTTCACAGTTGCTCTTTTGCTGTTCTTACGTCAGAGTACTGAAACTTGCAGAAAGGACAGGATGCTCTTCTGCATGCAGAAATGGACCTTTTTCAATAATCTGCTTGACTCTTGACAACCAGACTCTTGTTTTACAGCATGTCTACCAGACAGTCTTTCTTAAGGTCTCTACCAGTTCAGATACTTGGTAGGGAACATAAAAATTCCAGGTATGTTGAGCCAATTTCTATATTTAAAGTGGTCATTTCATGACAGCTAAAGTGTGCATATATAGTTAGTTATGTCTCGGGAAATTTTCAGCCTCTCAGGTCAGATAATAAGCACCCCATGACCTTTTTTGAGATTTCAGAAAAATAACTATTGCATTAAAGTACTTTTAAATTTGCTGTGAAACACTTCTGGAGAAGAAGCTCTTTGACATTAAAGAATGGCTCTTTTTCAATTACATTAAAAAGCAAAACTGCAATTTCACCTGATCTTTGCAAATTGTATCCAACTTATAAACCACAGAAAATTCTTTTAATTTCCCAATTACTGAAAACAGTTTGCCATTTCTACTAAGAAAATCTCTATTTCCTCTGTTTTAACATCAACAGTGAAAACTGTAAAGGAATTCTGGGATTACCTCCTGATAAATTCTGTTAATTAAAATGGAAACATTTATTACAGCTATAGAAAGATAGTAACTCCTTTGATTGTGGTAATTACAGGTTATACTGTTTTAGTGTAAAATAAAATTCAGCAGTAGAAGGCTGTTATTCAGATAAATGAGTAACATAACATGTTAGTCAGATAAATGAGCTTTTACTCTTTTCTGCCATTCATAAAACCGTTCATGATTTATACTTTGTTATTTGCAAAAAGACCCTCTTTACTCGTTATCAGCTTAAATTTCCAAATTACCCATCTGTAATTAGAGAGCTACTCCAATGTTTAAGACACACTGCAGCTTGCAGGCCCACTCTGTCCATCAGCTCACCTCCTTCAGCACCAGAACACAGTTCCCAGGTCCCACGGACTGTGGAAGCTCTGCAATCCTGCCTTTGTTCAGGTAAGGCCCCGAGAAGCACCGGTGGTTGAAGTAGATCTTTGGGCAGCAGTACTTGCCATTAATTACCACTGAGAAGTGAGAAATGAGAAAGCAAAGGTTTAAATCACACCCGGCAACCGCCCCAGGAAAGAATCTTGCAGTACGTAACAGTTTGTCTGCTGTAAAAAAAGGAGGGGAAAAAGCCTTGAATGACAGGAATTTGGGGTAGTTTCTGTGTCACGTTTGCAATGGCAGCATTAGTTACTCCATGTTGCCAAAATATTTTTCATACTTCACACCCATGCTTGCAAACTGTCAAACTATAGTAAATAAAGATGGTCATGTATCAGAAAAGAAATATTCCCTCCTGGCTAGTCTGATGCTTCATGGTATTACACCAGTGAGAACAGGAAAGACAAAGACAATCCCAACATTTTGGTAGCAGAAGCAGTTCCTACACAGCAATTACAGATAAATTTTTCAGTCAAGTAATTTTCCCTCCCCCAAACTTCTGCCACCAGAGAAACTGGCAGTTATTCTCCACTGTTTATCCTACACTGCAGTACCACATTGCTTTGCATTTCTAGACTCTTTTTCTTTGATCAGCAAAAGATGCAGCAACTTATAAACTGACCTTTGATGAAGTGACATGAAACTCTCTAAATCTATTAAATGGTTCAGCATTGCTCAAAATGCGAGTATTTTAATATATATTGCAATATGCTTATGTACAAAACCAAGATTGTTTTACTTGGCAGTGTTATACTTTTTCTTGATTGAGCAACACTAACACTTAAAGACCTTAAATTCAGTAGTTGAAAACTGGCAGATAAATAAATGAAGTCAAATTTACATTATGACTCTATTAAAAGCCAATTAAAATGCTAAACAAGCACACATCATTTTTATCACACTTGCTTTTGGTGAAGCTTCAGATGTGCATTTCACTGTACAGAAAACAGCAGAGGAGGCTCTCTGTTGCCAAATGGATGGATCTGTGTGACTCTTTCACCAGCAGATGTACTTATTCATCACATTTGTTCTTGCAACACTTTAGAAAATTATTAGATTTTGCCATCTGGCACACAAAGTAGTTTACTGTTTGAATTGCTTTTGTTTACCACAATGATGAAGTTAACATAAAAAACAGAGACCTGCTTCCCAGAGCCAGAATCTAACAACTCCAGAGCACAGATGAGCACGCCTATTTCTCCCAACATTATCAAACATAACAGGTGACAACAAAAGGTCATCTGCACAGGTCACAGTACACATTTAGCTCCACGTATGCTCTGCTGGGATATGTGATTCCAGGTTTAATGTACATATGAATTCCAGAGCGCAAGTGTGTTTTTGTTTATTTCATTCATTTTTGAAGTTCAACAAATCATCAAGGGTTGAAAATCTTGAAACCCTTCCCTCCTCTTCCCTCTCCTAACAATGTTGAGCAGGTGAGCTGTTACAGGATTTTGCCTTTGTTAGCCTGACCTATGATCAATACCTGAGTCAGAAGAGTTCAGTTCTTGGTTCTTTAGTCCATCGTGAACTGTCCTTGAAGACAAAATTCTGAAATGAAAAGAAGAAGGTTAGGAAAACAGACAGATGGTAGACACCCACCTCTCTGTTAACTGAAACACCCTTATGGTTTTTTTTCCTCAGCTCCAGCCTTATTAATCTGCTTTTTTTACCTCCCCTGTTTCTCAATAACAACATGCAAAACCTACCAAATTCCATCTGGAAAGGAGTTCTGTACTGCTACAGGCAGCAGCAATCCTTCCTTGCTTGAAGTCTCTGCCACCGTGGTGACAGACACCACCTAAAGCCACCCACAGGAGTTTACATTCCCTGACTCTAAGTTCCCATTTCATGGCACAAGGCAGTGTAGCCTTACCTTGTGCATTCTGAAAAAGCTGGATTTTAAACAAAATACAACCAAAATGACTCGAGTACTCTGGTCAGGATCCCAATTACAAAACATAGGAGAACAGCCTGCTCAGTGTTTTAGGAGCAATGCAAACACTGGCAGGACTACTGACAGCTCTGGTGTTTGTAAAGCTGTAAGAGTCAATAAAGCCAACTGTGAGCATTCCATGGAGCATTTCTGAGCAGGCTCACATGGATGAGTTCCATAGGCATGACACAGAGTTTATAGACTAATTGTAGGTATTAGTAGAACTCTTCTTTTTGGCTGCTTCGGGCCAAACTTCATCTGGGAAGGAACAACTAGAAGTTCATCTGCTAAATGACAGTACTCACACTAAAGTGAATTTTTCTGATCAATTGTGCAGAAATCAGTTACATGTTTAGGCAGACACATTTTTAAGCATGTTTACATTACAGAAACTCTATTATTGCAGAGAGGAATACAACCAAAAGGAAATTCAGTAATTTTTCCTATTACTCATCATTAAAAAAAGGCTCAAGCACAAATTTATAAACACAATCTTAAAATCAGGCCAGGTTTTATTAAATGCACTGTGATACTCACAGATAATGCAATCTTCTAAAAGTGAAAGACCAACAACTTCAACTCCAGAACTTCACAGACTTGACCTATTCAATAATTCAGCTCAGTTGCAGTACCATTGTTAAAAAACAAATTCCAAGCTTCCTATCTCCTCCTAGAGTAGTGGAAGAGGTCTTTTTGAACACCAGCACAAACTACCAGCATTAACACAAATGGGTTGTGGAATCTCTCAGCCCTTAGTACAGCCCTTTTGTAAAGCTTAATCTTCCCTAACACAACATGATCTTCAATTAAAAAAAAGAGAAAAAACTCAAGCCAAACCCCAACAAAAAATAAAAGCAAAAAACTTGTTACTTACTGTTTCTCTGGTTGAACTACTGCAATTTTTTTCTGCTTGTTTACTGAAAGAAAAAAAAAAACCCAGCAAAATATGAGAGGCAAACAAATGAAGCATCTAGTATAATATATATAGTGGACTCATTTCTTCTGAGTTATACAGCAAAAAGGATCTATGTTCCCTGTCACTGCAGTGTCAGACAGCTGACCAAGCTGCACACTGGCCCAAATAATTTGAAGAACCCAAAAGGTTTACTTCAACTTCCACTAAAAATTCATTAAATCAGGCAGGCATATTCCCAGTCTTCTAGAAAATCCAACCTTTTGTGCCTCTTTGTTTGCAGCGGTGCCCCTAAACTATCTGCAATAGCAGCCAAAAAGGAATGCCATGCTTTCTTTTTCAGCACACAAAGGTTACACTAACTTGCCACTTTACTGGCACAGTAACTTCAACACTGTAACTCTGAAATGGAATGAAATCAGCTGGTTAGAAACACATATGACTTAAGATGATTGCTATGGAGGAAAACACTATTGTAACTCAGTCAGTCGTCGAGGTGATGGGTCCACTGGTAATAAAATAAAACAAGGTAATGCAACATACAGCTCACTAAGCAGTTCAGAGAAGACACAATCTTATGTTACTTACTAGTGTAGTTAAAGCAGGTAGGATTTACTTTTCAGCACTTTAAGGGATCATCACCACCTGGCCCATTTAGAAAGTCAGTTCCCTTTATTTTGACTCCAAAATGCGTACACACTCCACACTGTTCTGTTATGGCACCGATTTTACTTGCACAAGTGCAAGTGTGAAATCAGGGTCAGGGTCAGACACATGGCAAGAGCAGCTCAGACAGAAGTAAAGCAGAGCACAGGGTGTGTGTATACACACAGATAGGATTTCTTTGTTGTGGCCAATGGATTGTCCCCACAGGCTCATGCAGTGTGCAGGGGTCTCAAGCCAACACTGCTGGGTTTGGAGTTGTTGTATGGCTTCCAACTGGATCCAACAGCCAGGGTAACAGTTGTGCAACACACAGATTCTCTGTGCATGAGGAATGTTTCCAAATTCAGCGATGCCAGCAATAATTCTGCAGTACTCTGCTCTGGCAGGTCTTACCAGCTCTAAGAACCCAGCACTGCAAACAGAGGAGAACTGGTACCTATTGCTTTGCGAGGAGGTCTGAGCTGATATCCATTCGTCTCACACCAACCCACTGGAAATATATTCATTGATTCCACACTCACTATACAGTCAGGGATGGGTTTCTTGGAGCCTGTTCAGTTTAGAAAAGGAAAAATTGAAACAAGTGATGAAAACTCTAATTTGGTTAACATTTGCTATATGTTTGCCAGTGAAGCTGCTTTTACTTATGGTGTATCTGGAACACAATAACAATCATTTATTCATTCCCTTTTACTGACCAGATTCTTTCCTGACCTCATTTGCTTCCTCCTAAAGGCTGGAGATGGGAATTTTCCTCCCATGGTTTAGCAGAGATGCACTGTGCATAGTAAGTGCATGCTGATGTACTTCCAATCAAGAAATGGCATTATAATGGAGAACAGCTGACACAGGCCTGCTCTATCTTAATGAAGAACCTCTGTAAAACTTTCCTTCCCAGGTCTGGCCAAAGCCTGCTCAGAATGCAAGTCACTCATCTGTAAAGCTGACACAAGGCCCCTGCTTTCCACAAGGCCACACTCAGCACTTTCCACGGTGCACGAGCCCAGCACTGACACTGCAATGCACAGATGCCATTTTTGGCTTAAATAAGCAGTGCCAGTTAAGCCAAACTGGAAACAGGCAATGTAAAAGAGTTTTTACTGTGACTGCATTGAGGAAACTGTGACTTGCTGCCCATACTCTCTGCAGACAGTGAGTTTGCTCCAGATACTCCTCAGGTTTGTTGCTGGCACTACAGAAGAACCAATGCTAGCACTACTCTCTTCCCCCAAACCAGGCTCACCCTCCAGCTGAAGCCAGAGGTAGGATTCTTTCAACTTGGTGACTGTAGCAATGCAAACTTCTTCTGGATCAACTGGGTTCACAGCCTCAAGTTTCATGTTCTCCTTAAATCCATGGTCAGAAGTTAACTAGGAAAAAGCCAGAATACTTCAGTAAGACACCAGCTGTGTATCCAGGATAGGATATGAATAGCCGTGAATAGGAGCAATACATAAAAACCTCAGTGTTTGAATAACACAGAAAGATACTCACACAGAGGAGATTTCAGATAATTAACACATTGAATGCAAGCAAGATATGGACTACAAAGGATTTAAGTTAAAAAAGGCTGTACAGACAGACCTAGAAAAGAACATATTCGTCCTCAAAAACTAAGGATGCTGAGGCTCACTGAAAAGATTGAGTGCATTCTCAGCAATCAGAAATTCTTTGCTGCTTGCTACCTGAGTGATAAGTCTGACAAACAGTCTGACCAGGTTCTCTATTCTATCATGCTAGCTTGGAAATCCACTTTACGTATGCAAATAACATTCCTGCCTCATCTGAGTTCTGGCAGACAGCATAGGAAGCTTTCTTTTCATTTTACATTTTCTGGGTAAGTAGAGTCTTACTTTATTCACCAATTTAGTTTGCATTTATAAAAAAATTATCCTTAAAACATAAGAATAGGTATTTATCCAGCTCTGAAGCTCCTGAATTAAAGATAAGAAGCACCAGCCAGACAGAGGACTCTTCTTCCCAGAGCCACTCTGCAATGTAATTACAGGATCAATACATTATGAATTCTGGAACTAGCCTACAGTGATCAACTCTTCTAAGAAAAGGGATAATAAATTCAATGACCTGTTCTAAGATGCCACAGTTTACAAGACAGAACAAGGGCAACAAGAATTCATAGCCAGCAACACTCTCTTCAAAAACTGGTAATTATTCATTTTAATTTCTCCCCCTAAGCACTGCAATAGCCCAGGTATTGTAAATGGAACTGGAAGGCAGGTGTTAATAGTACTCTTTTCTGCTTGACAAGATATTGTGCTTTGGGGGACAGCAATACTGTCACTGAACCAACAAAGCCCAAAATCTTGCAAGTCCTCCAGGCACTGGTTAATGTAAAATGATTATTTGGTACTAATTTAAGATGGCTTTGTATTGATTAATACAATGGAATTAATTTTTCAAGCTGAAAGGATGGAAGATTGAAAGAGTACACAAAGTAAATGAAAATAAGGTCTATTAAAAAGCCCTGTTTCCACAGTTACAGGAGTGCCAACGATTGATGCTGTTCTGCGTCTCTTCCATGGACTCTTACACATCTCAATTTCACAAAACAAACATTTGTTTTCAATCTGCTTTATCACAACTGAAACATTTGGTCCACTGGCATGCACCTACTTCAGTTCACACTCATTTATACTCTCTTATCTCTTCTGTGTCCTGCGTTATCACAGGTAAGGTGTTATGGTACTCAAATGTGTCCAGAGAAGGGCAACAACGCTGGTGAAAGGGCTGAAGGAATGCTCTGCGAGGAGCAGCTCAGGACTCTGGCTTTGTCCAGTTTGGAGAAAAGGAGGATGAGGGGCCACCTCATTGCTCCCTGCAGCTTCCAGAGGAGGGGAAGTGGAGAGGGAGGTGCTGATCTCCTGTGCTAGGACATGTGGGAATGGTTCAAAGCTGTGTCAGTGGAGCTTCAGACTTGATACTTGGCAGCGTTTCTTTACTGAGAGGATGGTCAAACACTGGAACAGGCTTCCCAAGAGGTGTTCAGTGCTCCATCCCTGTCAGCTTTGGACAATGCCCTTAACAACATGCTTTAACTTTTGGTCAGCCCTGAAGAGGGTCAGGCATTGGGCTGGATAATTGATCACTGTAGGTCCCTTCCAACTGAAATATCCTGTTCTACTTGGAAAGGCAATTAAAATAAAGAGCATGGTTCTCTCCCTGGAATCAAGGGTGCGGCTCAGGTAGCAGAGGAGATTTTCCTGCAGGAGAACCTTACCGAAGGGAAGCAGCTCTGGGGAGCCGCCTCAGCACCGCATTGTTTGAGGTAGTCGGCCCAGTCGAAGTCCTGCCCAGGGTAACCTAGGAGAGCAAAGAGCCAAGGGTTAGGGTTTAACATCTGAGACTCATTGCAAACCCACCTGACACACAGAGACTGAGATCTGCTTGGATCACTCAGCTTGGGAGCTGATTTAGGGCTCCATGTGAGGTCAGACCTCACTAACCTGAATCATGAATGAAGTACATCTGCCAAGCAGAAAGGGCAGTAGTTGAAACACAGGAAAGCATTTTCACCCTTTTCACAGGAATGAAATGGAATTCAGGAAAAGTTTCTGCAATTGATGTTGTGTCATCTCTGAAACTATTTTTTTTGAACAGAGCACTCAAAATATGCACAGTATCAACACGCTACTCTCTCAAAGACATGTTAAATACTAAGTCATTAAAGGGAGCAGTTAGATGTGCCAAGAGCCTCATCAAGTTTGATAACAGCTGTAGATCTGCACACATTTGAAGGGAAGTGTCTCAACAAGGAGTCCATCAGGAGACAGAGCATCCTTCCAAGAAAAATTATATTCTTCTTGGGGGAAATACTTGGCTTCCCTGTGATCAAAAAAAATCAACTAACTGTAAGGAACCAGGCTCAGAAATGTGCTGCCACGTCAGTTTGAGGCTGGCAGTAAATTAGCAAGGACATAAGTGCTGCAGTTATTCCAGTCCCCTTCAAGAGACACCTGTGACAACGGTTTAAGAAATCAAACAAAATTTTATACTCAGTCTAAGAATACAGTATTAACATGACAATAGAAAAACAAAGTTCAGCTGTGCCATGTCTGCACATATTTTAAGTATGGTGACTCAATCACTTCCCCGGGCAGCCTGTTCTAACCCTTGATAATCCTCTCCACCAAAAAGTTTTCCCTAATATGCAATCTAAACTTTCCCTGGCACAACTTGAGGCCATTTCCTCTTGTTCTGTCACTTGTTACTTGGGAAAAGACATAAACATCCACTTGTCTACAACCTCCTTGTTTTAGGCAGTTGTAGAGAGCCATAAAGTTACCCCCTGAACCTCCTTTTCTCCAGGCTGAGCCCTACCAGCTCCCTCAGCTGCTCCTCACAGGACTTGTGCTCCAGCCCCTTTCCCAGCTCCGCTCCCTTCTCTAGACACACTCCAGCACCTCAATGTCTGTCTTGTAGTGAGGGGCCCAAGACTGAAGTCAGGATTAGAAGTGTGACCTCACCAGTCCAATCTAAATCATTCTGTGACTCTACTCCTCAGAGAGGGCTGAACCACAGAAGGACCTATTTATTTTTCTCTGTTTTACCAGTGCCAGTAGAGCTCTCCAGACCTCACACAATTCAGAATGCCCACCATGTCCAGGGGGTTGATAACAGAAACTTAAAATCTTTGTCAGCTCCAGTCATATGCCTATGAAGTGAGATTTCACTTTTCACATGCAGAATTCTAGGAAATGCTGGCTAAGCAGAGCCACTTTTTGTATCTTATCCAAGGAAAGGCAGGAGACAAACATCCCACAGTCTCTGCTCCTCTGATGTAAGGAGCAGCTAAAACAAAACATTCTGAATTCTGAGGTGGTGAATAAGAGAATTGAATCCCTGCTTTTACAATACCATTGACATTTCCATTTTGAGAAAATGAATAAATATTTCAGCAGCAGAGGAACACTCCCCTATTCCCTCATGTCCTGAAGCAATGTTTCAGCAATCTGCAACACTGCCTGATAGGTCCTTGGTAAAAAAATAGTTCATTAACTTCTAAGTGATAAGATAGCCTAAAAATATTACAAAATGTTGGATAACAATGTTCCATTTTGACCAGAAGCAAAAACCCAATGCAAAGACTATAGGCTTGTGCTATCATGTTAATTAAGGCTGAAATTAACGTTTCTTTCAGCCCTGCAACATACACTCCATTTGTTCCAGTGTTCAGGTTTTATGCATGACCAGCATTCTCAGCCTCCCTCATCTTCCCAAATCCAGGCTCATACCTGAAAAACTTCAGTTTCACTAACTCAAAGCTCCAGTTTTTCAGAATTGGATCTTTCCTGTTCTTTGCCTGTGCTACCACGTGCAGTTGTTTTGCCCAAGTGCTGTCCTGAACGGAGCACTCTGGGGAGGGGGGATCTGCTTCCCTCGGAGAGGAGCGAGCAGGAGGAGGCTGCCCAGACGTACCTGGGGGGGGGCTGAGGTGCAGCCCGTTCTTCAGGCTCCACTGCACCGGGAAAATGCCGGCACTGTTGACATGACAGATGTAGCACTGGCTGGTCGGACGGTCTGGCCTCAAGTCATCGATTTCTATCATGAAATATTTGTCATCGTACACCTGTAGTCAGCCAAAAGAGAACCGTGGGCTCTTGTGAGTAGCAGATTCTGACCCACTGCTCCCTCTCCCCTGTTTTGGTAACTTTATTAAACAGCAACATTGCAGGATGGAAGCCCTTTACCCTTGAAATACTGTGAAGTTAAAAAATAATACAATTAAAAGAGAATCTCTGGGATTCATAAACCAGCGGACTCCCCTGCGTTATCCAGAAACTTAACAAATATAGACAACAAAAGTTAATATATGAGCACTTTCAAAAGTACAGTGAGCAAGTGCTTTATGGAATTTTGTTATGAAAAATGCACAGAAATTAGTGTTTGTGGTCTTCCTATTTTTCTATAATAACAAACTGTTTATTTCAACAAGGCTGAACTGTGTCCTGGGATGGACTTTCACAACTAAACCCACTAAAAACCTAAAGTAAATAGAACCAGGACAAGCAAATAGCAAAAAAAAGTAAAACTTGATCAAGGAGAGTTTTCATTTCAACTTTGAAACCACTTGTTTGAAAATCAGGCCATCTAAATGTCACACGTACATAGCAACTTTTGCAAAATCAAAACACAAAAAATCTATCTTCAGATGGATACTCAGAATATGAAGGATTATATTAAATGTTAAAGACTCAGGTGTGACAATTTTAGTCATCTGATCTTTTGAGCTTGTATCTTCAGGGAACTTTTTCCCTCCATTCAAATCCAACGGCTTCACCATCAGTAGTTAAGATGCTTTATCAGGCAGCCTGTTCCCTGAGGGAAACATACAAAATACTTTCTCTGAAAACTAGTGCAAGATTTTAAGATAACCAGTTAATGAGAATTCCCTGAGCATTTAAGAACAGAAGTACCAGTAGACTTGAATCTTAGCAGGACTAGTTTAGGAACCCTGGTACCTTGAGCACTGTAGCAGGAGAGATAACAAATGGAGCCATCGGGTCCACAGCTTCCAACTTCATGCCTTCAGAGAATGAATGCACTCCAATCACAGGTTTATCCTGAAAAATGATGTGTTGCTGTGATTACCTGCCTTCCTCCATCAAAAGAGATGCACCTTGCATAAATCAACTCAAGAGCATAAGTTTTTAAGGAGTTTTTATTAGTTCATTCCAAGAAATCAACGTGTCTTGAGTACCAGCAACTTCTCTAAATGAAAAGGCCAACAATGCCCCTTGAGACTGACAGTGTTTAATGAGTTTTAGGAATTTCAGTCCCTGTGATTTGTTCCTCTGTCATTCTTGACACAGAAGCAAGATTTGACAAAACAGGGTGGTCTTGTAAGTCAATTTCTTACAATGTTTTGAGGTTTTTTCCCGGGTAACCTTTAGCACTCATCATTAACTACACTAAATGAGAAGTATACAGGCTTCCATTGCCAGTCTAAGAAAAACCTGCAGAACAAGGGCTTCTGCTCCAGAATTATGTACATCCTGCTCTGTCTGTGACCCAACACATTTAAGGGCAACGGCACCTCCTCTTCTATTGGGCTTATATGTGCAAACAAAGCTGAGAAAAATGAACTAAGAACTTGAAGGACTAAATTTACATTCCTACCTCTCAAAACATGTGAAGTATGACAACTATTGGCTCACATATTTGTGATGGGTGCATGGTCTAACTCACCAAGAATTGATAACAATATGACTGGTTTTTATTATACTTGCATTTTTAAACTAGAGGGAGAAAGGAAACAAATTTTAAAAACCAACAGAACAAAAGAGGGAAAGAATTTTGAGTGACTGTCTTCCCTGCACCATTTCTCAGGGATACAGCATTTTCAGGTATCATCCACAGCATTGAACTACCTTAAAAAGATCTGTAGGAACAGATGACTCCTCTTCCTCCTCCTTCACCTTCTTCAGGATCTCTTGCCAATCTGCTTCACTCCTCAAGGACCTAATGGCTTGAGGAAAAGGAGAGGGAAAGAATGAATAAAGTAATTTTTCTTCCTCTTCCTTCAGAACATATAGCAATAAAGTTTGATTTGTGATCCTCTGTTAAATTCTTATCTGTTCAGAAACTGTGCAAATGCCTTCCTTCTTAAAAATATACCGCTTTCTTTGACTTTTGGATGTGTTTGAAAAGGAACTGAAGTCAAGCAACACTGTCTCACTCATACGCTGCTTTGAGAGATCACATCAACACCAAGGAAAACTTCTGGAGAAATGTATGACCAGAAAACAAATCCCAGGTGGACAATGCTGGCTAGTTTTACGCTTAAGCAAGCGGAAGGTCCAAGAGATGTTCCACAAGCCTGTCCCAGCTGTGTAAGTTACTCTTCTGGCGTCTGCAATTGCAGACCACACACCTCTGACAGAAGAAAAACTACTTGTACTGATGCCATCATGCACAGAGGTTCCCTGTGACTGTGTCAAAGATCCCACACAGACGTAAAACGGAAACAAATCCAGTAGCTAACTATTATTTTTAAAAGACACTTATATAATGCTGTGGAATCCACCCATCTGGCAGCAATTTGGCATCTCCCGGTTCACAATCCTGATTTCAGCAGATAGGTCAAGCACTAGAAAAAGCAGTATATGCTCAGCCATTTTAACAGAACTGGTTTGGTTTCCTCAGCACGATTTCTTCTGGCTGTGAGGAGAAAACATTAAAAAAACCCCACAACAAAAACAACTGTTCCAAACAACCTGAACTTCCACAATAACACAAAGCGTGCCATTTAAGTACGATGTACACCTGCCTTCGCAGGAAGGGTTTAGGCAAAATGCTCAAGTGTTTTCTGGCTTTATCCCAAGGTTCTCCCTCATGAGGAAACATGTACATCACCCCTAAGCTCATAAGCCAACCATTTGTGTTTCTGCCACTTTATGCCCCACTCCTTTAGTGATCTACACTGACATGCACACGCCTGAAAAACACGTCCATCTGTCCCACCCTCTGCCTCCACTACCATGCACCCATTCCCTTTTTAAAGTGACATTTTCATGTCTTTACACAATGTTTAAATTAGTCCAGTAGACTTGAGGGTCACAACTGCAAAAGCTCCTGTTGAGGAGTACATCAAAACCATGAGACTTTCTCCACCCCAGGAATACAAACCTACCAAAAACAACCATGAAGGCAATCCCTCCCCTTCCTCAGTTCCCTCCTTTGCACAAACAGGTGGAAAGTTTTGACAGGCAAAACCATTTAGCAGCTTTTGCGCGAGTGGGTTAAAAGTCTTGTAGGACTGTTTGTACCTTCAGTTACATTTTATTAGGTAGAAGACTTGTCAGATCACACACTGGTTACGTGAGCAGCACATGCCCCCAGCAGGCAGATTTTCAGAGCAGTGAAGCAGCAGCCTCTCCCCTCTGATCACCAGACACACGTTTTGAAGTACCTAAAGGTGGCTGCAGGCTGTATCCATGTTGAGCTGCCCAACCCACTTGGTGAAGGAAAGGGTCCAAGTAGAACAGCCACTGGTCAAATTTGTCAGAATCCTCCAGGCCTTCATATCGCAATTTAAGTCTCCCACCAACATTTTCCACCACGTTGACTATCCAGGCTTCCAGGGAATCCCGGATGTTTTGCAGTTCTAGTCGGGAGCCAGGTGCAATGAGATCCAATGGATTTTTCCCTCTGTGAAGCTACAAAAGGAATACAAGTTATTGTGTACAACAGAGCAAAACAAATCCTGTCCTTCCACCTCTTTACATATATTCTTTTTTCATAAGTAAAGCATGAAGACAGAAGCAGAGAAATATGTGTCCCTCACTAGCACAAGTCAGAAACAACAATATTCAGAATCACTGGTGTTTGTACCAGAGCTTCTGCACTGCCTGTAGATACAGTCACACATTTCACTTAAGTCCTCATTATCATTTTCAGAGACATTATCATTTATATATTCAAGGTTTGAAGGAAGCATGAATAACCTCTTTCTAAAACTGAGTCATCCAGCATATAAAGACAACTAGACAGAAACATACTGACAGAAATGTTAGCTTTAATGAATATGTCAGTGGCATTTTCCAAAAACCATTATATTCTGTACTTTACAACCAGACACTGATTGATATAAGGTGCAAATATTGTTTTATGTGCAGAGGAGGGGATAAAAATTTGGTTCTTCGCTAGCGAAGATGTAATAGTTAAGTGAAACAATAACCTGCCCATATAGTAAAAAAAAGCCAAAACAAAACAACCCAAAGTGAAAAGAGCCAACTGAGAAAGAGGACAACATGAAAGATAAATAAAGGATTCATTCCTTAAAGGTCTATGAAGGAGGAGCAGAACAGGAGGAAGACCGGAACCTTAGAGAGTTGAAAAAGGTCTTTCTTTTGATAGGATTAATGAACAATCCAAACCTGCAGCAACAGGTATGTTTCCAGACAACACAATCAAAATTAAACACTGCAAATAGGAAACAGTAGAGAGTGGAACACCAAGGTCAGCAGCCTATTACAGTGCTCCCTAACTTAAAAAGGGAATTGAATTGACAATCTGAACAGGGGATCCCTTAATGATGAAGGGCAAAGCCCAGATAAAAGCCAAGAAGCAGCCCCTCACAGCACTTACCCCCTCCAGCAGGTTGGCAGGAGCACTGCAAGCCCCCTTCAGCACCCGCTGAAGGAATTCCTCCTGGTCAGGTATCTTGTCCTTGATACCTAAGCAAAGAGTGAAGAACCAAGACTGTGATTCTTCCTGCCCGGTAAACTTTATTTAGACACCAGATGTTACCACACCCTTGTGCTGCCTAATTCACGAGAATCTGCCACGCACCAGTAACAAAAAAAGAAACCAAACAACAACAAAATTTTTTAAGGAAACGTCAAAGCAGTAGATTTCGGTGGGCAATGATTAAGATAACCACAAGCTTCTGTCATGGGATTTTAGGAAAACACAGCAGATAATCTCAACCTGTCCCTCCAGCAAAGGCACCTGCACATAACCACAGCTATGGAGGCTGCCTGCCCAGCTTGCACAGGACAACAGCACCCTTTTGTAGAAGCCCCATTTCTGCACACAGAGCCCATACCTTCAGGCACTTTGAGGATCTTCTTGTTCTGCTCACACCAGCCGATGGGGTGCAGATCAGCTGTCAGGATGTCACACCAGAAGTCAGCCTTGCGGTCCTCCCCGTAGCCATCGTAGCGCAGCAGCAGCAGCTGCCCACACGTGGTGATGATGGTGGCAACCCAGTAGGTGTTTTGGTCAGACTTGACAGCCACTTCCAGCTTCATACCTGGGGCAAAACCATTCTGCAAACTTGTATCCACCTGAAGAGGAAGAAAATCACATTTGAGCACCTCTGAGAAACTTTGCTGAGCAACGGGAGGAACAATTTGGACAAGTTCATTACAGAAAAACTCAAGCCGAAAGTCATCCAGTTTCTTCAGAGAAACAGCTTCATCACATTATGACCCACACTGGAATGCACACAGAATCATCATTAATGAAATAATCTTTGTGTTTCAGAGTATCTTTTCAACCTTAAATCAATACTGTGCCATTCATCTTTCTGCCCTGGACAATACCTCCCCCCATGACTGAAAGGCTTTCCCACTCACAGCTGTGCTGCCAACCTGAGCACAACTAAAGGCCAAACTCAGCACCACAAGTTTGACTTGTTGTGTAAACTGTGTCTTTCAAGGTCTTTGGACAAGGAGGCCATCTGAAGTATACACACATGCTTTAGGTAACAATATCTCTATCTTTTCCACTCTGCTCATCTAAAAAGTCACAAATCTGCACAAACTGCAGAATAAGGATTTTTAATGTCTCTATCCAAGAACTAAAATAATTCTGTATGTAGCACTGTTACAAAAATGGCACAGAACATAATCAGTTCCTCAGTCAGCTCATGATTTGACAACACTAAAGCACCAAACGCTGGCAGTGCTCTGTGTGTGCTGTATGCAAGTGAGCAACCTGCAGGATCCAGACACTGAAATGGGAACTTTAAAAGAGCAGGCAAAATATTACGTTTCTCATATCCCTAACTTTTCCTAGTTCAAACATACCCAAAAGAGCACATGGACTCTGTTCTGCTCTCACTACAGTATGTTCTGATCTATGCTTGATTCCAGGGCCTCAGTCCTAATTAAAACGCTGCCATGTTGATCCCCAGTTCTCAGTTGACTGTAACTCGTGTTTTCTTTCTTTCTTAAGTGGTCCCAAGTTCCATTTCCTCTCTGAATCAACTACAAGAAAGGCTTTCAGTATGATGCAGATGGAGCAGATATTTTCTGGGGTATTTATTCTCAGTTCTGTGCTGATGGTTCAGTAAATGCCATAGCTATTATAGTCTCATCAGCCAGCATATACTGGTTTGCTAAAAATAAAACTAAGAGAACTACACCAGAAAGAAAAGCATATGCCTGTGTTAACTGTTCACATCCTTCAGGTTAGTACTTTGCTTAGAGAAACCTCTTCTTAAAAACATCATCAGCAGGACCCAATACCTGCAGGCATTTTTAAAGTGATATTATAGAGGGTGTGTCTTAAAAAAGATTGTCTTGCTGAAGAGATATTCCTAAAAACTTCTTATTCTGATTTCTGAGAGAAAAGCCTTGAACTCGATGCAGAACCTGAGGAATTGGGAAATCTGTCTATCTCTCTACACCCAACATTTCAGCAAAGCCTCACAGCACAGAGAGGGGCTTTCAGCCAAACCTAGAGCAGCAGCAGGAGCGTTCCTTGTCTCCAGGTGCCTTTCCCTAGCGCTGTCCCGGCCGTTTCCCGGGAACACCGCGCAGACGGAGCCGCTGCCCGCGCCCTCTCCCGGCAGCCGGGCCGGCGGCACCGCCGGGCCGGTGAAAGCACAGCCAGCTCTTGGCTTCTCCAGGCACGCTCCCGGGTCAGCAGGCTGGGGATCCTCCAGAGGATTTCCCCTGGAGCAGTGGGCCTGAGAGGGCAGCTTGCTGCTGCACACCCGGCAAGCTGAGCTGGCCAGGAGCTGTGGGTGACTCCAACGCTGTTCCCTGCTTCCCATCGGGTGCTGTTCCCCTGTTTGTGCCACGGCACAGGCCAGACCCAGGGATGCTCAGGAGGAGATAATGATAAAGAACAGACAGAAAGTATTAAGAGCATGCAAGAACACGCAACAAGCAAATGTGTTCAGATGATGCTGAACACCAATTTGTTTTTAATGGTTACACACATATAGGAAGTGGCAAAAAGAAATTTTAAAAAAGCATTCAACGGTTGTAGAGAAAGTATATTTAGACTTGGAGGGGGTGACAACATCGGCATCCATTGCAATTCCAGGGTTTTGGTAAATTCTTTTTCCTGCTACATTGTATGCAAAACAGGCACTTTGATCTCAATATTGTTTAATTTTTAAAATGCTAACAAATTATATGTTAGAACACACTTAATCTGAGAAGTAGCTTACATTTTCCAATGTGTCGTATTCATAGCAAGGCAAAACTTTCAGAACTAATATAAGCATACAAATATAAAAAGTCATCTCTCCCGTCAGCATGTCCAGTGCTTTGCTAACACATGCTGTGTAATCATGGATTACATTTTCTTAACCTGGTCATGTACACTCCTACAACATGAGTTAGGTATTTCTCACCCACAACTCATAATGGGAGGTCACAGTCTCACTACTTCAGTTTTGAAAAAGAACTAAACAAAAACCTTACGCTTCCATTTACAAATTTGTTTCTATTAATTAATTTATTGCACATGTTCATTTGCTCTTGTGCCAATACTGTTCTTCAGCTTAGATATTTCCACTCCATTTTTTCAAGAGTTCAAAAGTAGTTCCCTCTCCTGATGTGGATTATGAAAATATGTCATTCTTAAAGTCAAGCCACTCACACCACAGATTCCAGCTGGAGGGACCACGATCACCAGCAGAGACACATCAGTGCCTGCATGCTCTCCACTGAAAATCACTCACCTAATGCATCCAGGAATCACACTAACCTCTTCTTAGTGCTCTGTCACAAAGACAGGCTGTCACTCTCCACTGGGAGGCAGTGAGGCTCTCTGCTCCACCTTTTCCAACACATTACCTGCTAATGGACAGCAGAAACCCCGAGAATGTGACCCTGCACTCCTGCACTTCTATTAACAGCAAGACACTGATACAAACACGCTCCTCCCTCTGCTTCTCAACTCAGTGTCAGTATTAACTTCTCAAAATGTTACACCAAGCTTATTACAGAGAACATCAACACCAGTCTTCAGACAAATTCTAAGGAACTCTGCTAGAAAATGCCCAATAGTTCTGTATCTGAACATGCAGGCATCTATTTCCACACTCACTGATGACCACCTCATAGAGGTCCTGGCCCGCTGAGCCCGCAGAAAGCCTCCCAAGGGCAGCTCCTCCACTGCACTGCCCAGGAGAGGCCCCAGGGCAGTGGGACAGGGCTGGGCAAAGGGCTGGGCTTTGCCCACACCTCCCCACTAAACCACTCTCCACCACAATGTCACCTGCACCAGCAAAACTGCACCATGCTCCTCACAGGTAGGGATCAATAGAATGCAAAGTGTGGAGGTTTTTTTAAACCTAATTGTATTTTTACTAACCATGGCCACAGCCACCAGACCTCTGACTTGACACAGCCAAGCTGGTGCAGGGGCAGCAAGTCTGTCAAAGTGTCTCTCCTGCTAATTAACAAAATGCAGGGACAATATTAATTCAGTTGGCCACTGCTGTAAAGCTGGCATTACAAATAGCTGTATAGTGTCCAAGCTATGATAGCAGGCTTCTTTAACAGAGATCCAGTGAGGTAAAACACACCAGAGAACAATCAGACCATTCCTTGTATTACTGCAAAATGCCACGACTCCGGTTCCACACTGTGCCCTGCATGGACACCACCTCTCTGAGTAAGCTGCCTCTTGCACAGCCTCAGCACACTCAGGAAAAATAAAGCAAGCACAACACCCTTCCCATCAGAAATGAGATGGTGAATTTTTATTCTGAACAAAAAGCTTACAATTACATCCCAGTGTGCTAAGAGTCCCTGTGAAGACTCTATTTTCTGCATTTTTACTACCAACACTACTGACATATTTTAACAGACACTTTAATATCCTGCATTTCTGCAGCCTACCCTTGGACTCAACATGCTTTGTGATCCTTCACAAACAGACCTCAGTCTGTTTTCCTGCTGATTTAAGTTTCCCATACTGAAAGTCATGGTACTGGACTCAAAAGCCCGAGCACCATGGGGTGCCTTCCAAGCAATGTGTCACACACAGTCACCAGTCTGGCAGTCTGGAAGGTGTTTTAATTGTTGGAAAAGAACCAACAGGTTTGGACACCAGTTCTATACAGCTCATCTTCACTGATGACCCTGTACAAGAAGGCAGATTTCACATTCAGATCTCCCCCAATGGGGCAGTGCTCTCCAGGATTTCATCAACAAACATTTAAAATGTCCAAGGGCAAAGACAAGGGCTTATCAAGACTTGATCCTATACATTAAGCCTGTGACCAACAATTATCCTAATCAGTTTTCTAACTGCTACAGTCAGGTGTTTGGCAGAGCTGTTAATTTCTCCTTGCCTCCTTGAGATCTGCCATAAAAGCCTTTTTTGAGAGCACATTTATATTCTGCTGTTCAAGAACTATTCTGCCACCAGCTTTCTAAAGTTACTCCTCCATAGCAGTTGTCCAGTAGCAATCACCAAAAGAAGAAAAAGACTGGATATTTTGAGCTTCTTGAGAAAAGTCAAGCTTATCTTCTGGTGCAGAAAAGACCTTAACTCCTCAGCTTTCAGCACTTTCGGGTGAGGTTACCCTGTGATACTTACAGAAAGGAAGACAAGAAACAATAGTAAGTTAAATTCCCCATTTCTGTATAATAAACATGATTCTTGCTAGTCTTCCAAATTTGGGAGCAGCAACTCATTCAAAGAAACCCTAAACGTTTAGTGTATCAAAAGAACAATGTGGGAGATGGTGAGCAAACACACACTCCCTTACTCACATGTTTAAAGGATCCATGAGGGGCTGCAGTTGCTCCTGTGTCTTCTAGATACTCATCCCAATTGAATTCCATTTCTTCCACACTGGAACCAGCATCTGGAAGAGAAGCCAAACACTTTTAAGCCACCCACTGGCTTAAGTTTTAGGCTACTACACACTACAGCAAAAGTAACTTCAATTCCAAATGACTGAGTACACAAGTGAATATCAGTTACATATTTCAACACCTGGACAACACTACTTGGCCTTTCTCTGCATGTGAATGACATTTTTAAGTTGGACTTGGTCTGAAAAACAGTGAAATTCTGGAGATTTTGGTTTAGTATAAGATTGCTTACAATTTGTGAGAGGAGAACATAGGCAAAAGAGCTCTGCATTTGTATCAACAAATTTAAGAGACTCAGAACTCTTGGCACACAGGACTGTTAGTGTATTAAATTAAAAACCATCTAGGAAAGAGTAATACCATTAGTAAGAGTTTGAAAAGAAAGACAAAAAAAAAAGTTTGAAATATGACTATTCTCTTTTTAAAATTAGATAGTATGTATTTAGCTGTTCCAAAACACCAAAAGCAAAGAGAGGGATTCGAGGTAGTTCTAAAGAAAACAGCTTGAGACGTAACTGAAAACAAGACTACTCAATTTAGTCACTTCAAAAGCCCAGCTCATAAGGTATAACAGCTTCTTCAGACCGAGAAAATCTCATTTCGGGATGCATTTAAAGCATAAATGTGCTAAAACCACCCAAACCACAGTTCAAAACTCACTCAGGCTGTTAGGGAAGCAAGCATCTGTTGTAAGCCACACTACAAATTAGTCAGATTTTTTATTATTATTGTCAAGTCTCTCCCCCAGCCATGGTCTCCCCTTCAGTTCTTGCTTAGCCCAGCTCCTCATTTCTTTCCCACTTTCTCCAGCATGTAACCCACTTTGCTGAAAAGACACCAAACCAGCACAGGTTGCACTTCAGGCTGTTTAGTTCAGCACACAGTGACCAGGGAGGGTCCCACTTCATGTAAGCAGCACTTTTAATCCCAACACATGAACTACAGCTTCAGGTTCAGCAGCAAAACAGACCAGCAGGGACAGGACACAAGAGCAGAGTTTTCATTTTCAGACTCAATTCCACCATCTGCACCAAAGTTGTCTTTATGAATGAACAGGGGAGCTTTTCCCCTCTCAGGACCAGGAAACCCGGTACCTTATTTATATTTGAAAACAGAGAAATCTCTGTGAATCACAAGCCCAAGGAGAGCTCAGCAAAGATTACAGGACACCAACATTTCCTACACTCTGAGCCTTTCTTAGGACAGGAGGTAACTGTTCTTCCAAGGAGTAGCAGCTTGAGTAGGAAACATTACACATAAAAAAGAAATGAATGAAGTACTACCACACGCCCTTATCAGACCCCTGGACACGCTGATAACCTGCTAAGTATGCTCCAGGACAGTTCCTAGTCTTCAAATAGAAAGGAGCAAATATTTGTCCAAAAGTCTGAGATACATTAAGTAGACTAAAAACCCTACAAGTCTTGAGTTTAGTAGGTTCATCTTATCTCCAGAATGATGGTTAAGCTCATCTTTGACTTTTGAATGTAACTCTAGGAGTTATCACTGCTCAAAACTTGCAAAAGTATATTCAGTTAGCTGTTGCTTGCTGATGACAGTATCTATTTTAAAAGAGGCTCTTATCTCTCCCAAACCCAACTTCAGCTGTTTTTAACCAACCACAGCTGGTTATATTAGCCTTTCATAAGCCTCTGAGCTCAAAAGATTCAGGGCTTGAACACTACCATCACTTTTAAGGGATAATTTTTAACTTACTGAAGAGATGACCTGGAGAAATAAATAAGGAGCTTCATTCAGAAATTTTTTGAGGGAGTAAAGAGGTTAAGGCACAGACCACAGCTGTCTGCAAATTAGGGTGGAGCTGATCAAAGCTTTGGCTGCAAGCCATTCTAAGAAAAATATAATTTCATTGCAAAATGTTGTTAGAACAGATTGAGATTTCTTAGCTCACTTAAACAGAATTTTATTTTTATATGACCATAAAAACGCTGAAGTTCACAGCTCCAGAGCCAAAGTGGGAACAAACATCAGCTCAGCCACAACACTGACGGTCAGTCAAAATCATGAGCGAATTCTCATTTTACTCCCACCCAGAGAAAACCATCTCACCCCTTCCCACCAAAAATCACCTGCAGCAACAACCGCACTCCCATCCAGCCCCAAAAAGCAGAGCCTGCGCTGTCTGAATGCGTTCCTGTTTGAAGGGGAGCAAAGCAAGGTGGCTGCGCTGCGCTTCCCAACTGCTCTGAGAGCCAGCAGCTCCTCCGGGAATACCACCGGGACCCCGGCCTTTCCCAGCCTTGCAGCACCAAGTCTTCAATAGCGTTATCATCAGATAACCGGCTGAGGGGCAGTTAAGCTCCTTAAATGAGGCACAGGTCACTTCACACACTGAAAGGGTCAATTAGTAACTTCTGTTGCCACTTAATTGCTACAAGGAGCTCCCCGGAAAGCCGGTTTGCCGGCTGCTCCAGGGACCCTCTGCCTTCAACTACGGCTGAAACCATTCCCAACTGGATCAGTTACCGCAGGTCCTTTGTCATTCTGCCCATCCATGGTCTCTGCAGCCTGTCTGTTCCATATCCAAAAGAGCTTTCCTTCCAGGTCTGCGCTGTGGTCAGAGGGGCTCACATTGCTCTGCACAGTGCCCAAAGCTCACCAGCACGCCCAAAAGTTCACCTGAAACCCATTTTTCATAAGAAAAACAAACAAACCCCCCCAACAAACCACACAAACGAAACAAAAAAATCACAGACTCCTGTCCAACACTCAATGCAAATTTAATACTCTCCCTGTTTTATTTTACGGAGTTTCCTTGAATCAGAGGGATTTTTTAAAAGACTTTTTAATAGAGCACCCACAACTTTCGCCTTTCAGTCATTCATAATAGTTCAACTCAGCTTGTGTTTGCACTTTACAAAGGTTTTACAATTAAATGAGATGAGGTGATCAGCGTCCTCAGTGGCTGAATTTCAACCACTGAGCAAGGAGCTGGGAAGTTTGGGAGTTTTCCTCCCGTGTGGAGGCTGACACAGCTGAGGGCTGTGCTTAGCTCTGGTTTTAACCAATCCATCTCACTGCTTCTCACAAACCTGCCACAGCATTCCAGGTTATTTAGCACAACACGGAGCAATGTGGAACAGGAAAAGCTCATTGCATAAAGCTCCAAGCGAAAATGCTGTATGAGGAGTCACAGTGAGAGCAGTAAATTAGTTTTTTAATTGTGGCATGTGGTAGGACTATATAAACCATGAAAAACCTCTGAAATAAGTCTCTCTTTTTCAACATCTGAATGCAGAAGCACTGCAAGAGTGCAGTGAAGGACCATCTCCCTGGTAAGGCTTTCAGAGTCAGAATCCCACCACTTTTCTGGTTTTATTGGCAGGACAGTGGCAGCAGAGCAGGCCCTGCTTAAATCAAGCCTCTGAACTATTCTGTTGGTAATTTTTGAAAGATGCTATTGCACAGCTCCATCCTCACAGGTCAGCAGATCCCTGGAGACAGAGGACCAGTTTAATGAAGCCACATTCCTGAGGGACTATAAGCCTGTATTAAACACCCTGATCAGTCTGAGTTCAGACTACTCAATAAAACCTCAGACATTTACAGCAGAAATTCCTGCTACTGTGAGAACACTTGCAAATCAATGTGACAGATGACAACAAGCAAAACCATATTTAATGCACTTGATTCTAAAGCACTATTTATTCATTTAATGCTGCATGGGTGTACATACTTATGCTCCCTCTTTCTCCCCATACCTTTAATTGCTACAAGTCCTCAATGAATTCAGCTTTCTACTAGGTGGAGACATATTTCTCTGTATTAGACAGGATGACTGAGCAGCACATTTGCTCAGTGGCAAAGCACAACTTTGGCAAAGGCAGGGAAAGAAACCACATGCAATTCCCATCTCTCTGGCCTTGCCATACAACTAGTGTTTGTCAGGAAAACTTTCAAATCCAGCTAACACTTTCTTAAGTAAAATCTGAGAAGTGTCCCGCAGAGGTTCTGTGGAGGATGTTCATCCACTTTGGAGGTGAGAAAATTCTCTGTGAGAATATCAGCAGTTTCCTAGGCAGGTGTATCACTTCCCATTTGTCACTATTTCTACTGGCATTACTGAGAACACTAGCTCTTTCTGAATTTTATCACAAATTACATCCTGCTGCCCTCTGACACTTACAGGTAGAGAAAGAATATGGAACTGCACCATTTGGACTTGAGAATGTAGTGAAATATTAAGGAAGTTAGCCCTTAAAAATATCTGAAATGGAAACAGTCTACACCAGGCTGTTCTGATCTTTGGATTCGAGTTAAATTCTCACTGCAAATAACTTTCATGCATCTTTAATGTGATTTAGTTGGAGACTGTCACATTGGACATTTAAGTACATCACAACTGAAGGTCTTGCAGACTTCAGTAAGGCTAACCTAAAGGTTTCTCACCCTGAAATGTAGATATAGTTCAATCTGATTTTAATAACAGTTAATCTTTTTCATCTACACCAGCTGCAAGGCCATGAATAAATAAAGTCAGTTTGGAATTTCAGGAGCTGAGAAAGACTGTGACAAGAATGAAAGTTGTCTTTTCCCCTCATAGTGCAGGAGAGCATCACAACCAACAACCCTGACCACTGCCTGGGTTCTTGGAGGCAGTGAGCATGTATGTAAAGCCAAACAGACAGAGGGGAATCTCCAAAAACTGCCTAAAATTAACAAGTGGAAAAAATCACACCGGTCAAAGAATACGAAGGGAATGTTCCAGCAGTGGTTGGGACCAGCCTAACTCAAAAGCACTTTAGAAAACAGCATTGGAGGGCACAACAAAACCAAGGTGCTTATGCTTACATGGGCAGCATTTGCTGGGAACTATCTCTGAACACAGCAAGTAAAGCTCCCTCATCAGTTGCTGTCTGCTTTTCACAGCCTCCTGTACTCAAAACCTGGCACAAAAGGATGCTCAGGGAAATAGCTGCTGAGTAATTTCCAGCCAGTATCAAATCCCTCCTTAGCTATTCCAAAAAGCACACAGTGAGAGAGGACTGTGTGACCTCTGGTACTTCTCGAGGAAGATGGAAAAAAGTCAGTTAAGGTTTTAGTAGCAAGGGATGTGCTATCACAGCCTCTGGACACTGCTGACCACGTAACAACTCCTTACTGTTCTCTCCCTTCCTTATACTCTGTGACAGAAGTCAGCAGTTTCCCCTATCCAAGGAAAAAGTATTTGCATGTGCCAGGAGACATTCTACATCCACATCCATGATGCCTTTTCTAGGTTATTTGAGGATACAACATTGACAACAACGTGACTGATTTGCTCCAATTAATAATCAAAATGCCTGTTTCAGCACCATAAACCAAATAACAGCACTCTCCTAAAAGCACTACAGATTAAAACTACATTTAACATTTCTTCAGTAACGCTGACAACAATTACATTTCCAAAAAGTAAAGTTACAAAAACTACCAACAGTGAATTGTCCTATGAGAAGAGCAGCTTGTAGGACAAGTACCAAAGGAAAGTAATACTCAGAAAAAACCCTGATCTGATTGTTTACATCAGTATGCACAAATTAAAATTTGCTTTATATTAACTGTAATAGATAGGGGTCTCCTCAAAGAAAAGGGACAAACCATGGCAGGCAAGACAAAAAATGAATGGTTCCTATCCTCATAAAAGGGTACCATTTCAGAACTGTTTCAGAAAGCTGTTAGTATTCCCAGACCAACACTCTTTCCAGCCTGGTGTTCCAAGGTGATTCCAAACCTGAGCTAATTTATCACAATATACCACTCTGCAGCAGGTTAGGAATTGATATCACAAGTCTATCAAAGAGGACACACCAAGGCACTTCAGAAAAACAGGACAGATTACAATGCAGCAAACAACTTCAGTTATCTGACTTTTTAAACCAGCAGCACAAGCTTGCCAAAATATTAAGAATAAGATGAACAGAAGGACAGAACTAGGTAATATTAACCACTTGAACAGACAAATGCCTTAAAATAATAAGCATTAAGAACACTGAGCTTTTCATAAGCCCATCTCATAGTGGTACCACAGAGAGGAAAGCCACAGCTTCTTAAAAACACACCTGCCAAGGTGGGTGAGATTTTATTCCCCTCTAAGCCAGTGATACACCCTGCTTTGATACAGAGCAATAACAAACACAACCACAACAGCCCCATAGCCAGATTCTAACCCAGAATCATTGAAACTGGAATTTTTCCCTGTGTGCAGTACACAGCACCAGGCACATGCACTATGAGACACTCACTGTGCTCAGCTTTCCTCCACAATGTTTGTTAATTTTTTTAGAATAGCTGGCCAGGAAGCTGGGCTGGACTGTTACCTGCATCATACTGCTGTTCTCCATTCATCTCCACAGGAGCCCAGTGGTTGTTCCCAGCAGCCAGAAGCAGGGGAATCCAAGACTGTCACTGTTTGGTGGTCATGAGTTGCCTCCCTCCTTCGATTTCACCGGCAGCCAGGACATTCAAGAAGGGATCCTGGGAAACACCTGAAAGGAACAGCTGGTAAGAAAATCTTTATCATATTTTAAACTACTTTTAAGGTAGAATCATAGAATGGTTTGGGTTGGAAGGGAACTCAAAGATCACCTATTTCCACCCCTCTGCCATGGGCAGGGACACCTTCCACTATCCCAGGTTGCTCCACGCCTCGTCCAACCTGTCCTTGAACAGTTCCAGGGATGGGGCAGCCACAGCCTCTCTGGGCAACCTGTGCCAGGGCCTCACTGCCCTCACAGAGAAGCACTTCTTCCTAATATCCAATTTTCAAACCTATTCCTATGAGCAATTAAATCATTATTTGTTATGAACGGTAGAAACCGAGCCAGGACAGGTTTAAAGTGAACCCATCACTTCACTGGCAGTGAACCATTAGGTTTTTTTCCTTACAAAATTCTCCACAAAAGCAAAGTTGTGTAGTAAATAAAAGTCCAGGTAACATGTTTCTTTACTAATAACACACTTTGACTGACAATTTAATATAAATCAATGAGATGGCTGGCTGCAAAAGCAAGATTATTTGCTTAAGAATTCTTATAAAGAAAGGTGATTTCAAATACCCATTCTTATTGAATGTCTGTGAAGCATCTAGTTTTTTAAGTGACATACCTGAAATAATGTAGAGGACTAAAAGTCAGGTTCTAAAAAACATAGGCTGTGATTCTGAGATAAACACATTTTGAATAACAATGGTTTATAACAGGGAAATCCTACAAATTTAGAAGTCTCTGATTTTGAGTTTTGTACAGCTATAGTATCTATGCAGACTACCTGATAATCCTTAGAGGTACACAACACTGGTAGCTTCATTCACACACAAATAAATCAACAAACTTGAACAGAATTAAATATCCAGCTGCAGTGCTCATTCACGTAGGAAGCTCTCAAGCACAACCAAAAGTACAGCCAACTCCAATTTTCATTACATGTGAAAATAAAAATTTGTAAGAGTAGTAAGAGTTATCATTAAGAGCTCCTGTTGAATGGCAGCTTAATGCCACAAAAATCTACTGTGTAGAAGATATTAATAACTTTTATTCATTATAGCTTCAGGAATGTGTCTGGAATGGAACCCAGCTGCCAATTTCTGCTATATGCTTCTAACCTACTCCAGCTCAAAAAGTCTGTGCTCAGCATGTAACTACAAGGTCACAAGTTAACTCCCAGTTCAGCTCTGCCTCTGTGAGAACCTTACTGAGAAATTAAGCACAGGTTCCACTCTCAACCTCAATTGGTTCCTCACACACTTTCTCCAGGCTCCTATCACAAAGCAGTGCAAGATAAGATAACACAAGCACATGTTCCCAGACTGTCCTCTCTCAAGACCTTCCTCCTACACAGGCTGAGCTTCCACCTATTCTATTTTTTATAAAGTAATGCTGGAAGATGATGTCACTGGCAACCTGCACCATGCTCAGCACACAGTGAAAAACTGACCAACAAAATGCTTTTTAATCATTAGTCAAAATATGCCTAGGTAATGGCCTATCCTAAGTCTATCAGTTGTCACAGGGCTAAGCCAAAACAAAGGCAGAGCTGTGAAAACTGCCAAGCAAAGCACGTATTCCAACAAATCTGGGGGTATGCCACTGTCTTATAATAGTGTAGCCCTGGCAAAGTATCCTCAGAATTAATTGCAATTAAGCTATTTTCAGTTTGTGGGATACAGCCCTCCATTAGCTTCTACAACTAAACTATATGACATAACTAAACTAACTTCATCTTTTTTTTTGCAACATGAAAATGTCTCCCCCCAAAAAACCCAAAACAAACCCACAAAATCAGACCCCAAACACCAAAGAGGTTGTTGGTTTAGAAGATGCCAAATACTGGCAGCTCCTGTTGAAGTTGATTGATATTCTGCCCAAGTCAACTTGACTAGTTATTCAGGATTTCATAAGCAGTTCTGGTGTTTTATGTACACAAAATTGAGAGTATTTGTAATTAGCACCCACCATGGCTGCTGCTTACAGTCTGGCACCCCAAAGATTATCTTTTGATAAATCTCGAGGGAAGTGGAGCACAAGTGCTGCTGTAACAGAGATGATTTGGAAATACTTTGGACTCTTCAGTCTCACTTCTGCATTTCAAATCTTCTTTCAGCACATGAAATATTCAGATGTTAGCAACTGGAGGCAGCATTAAAAACAGTTACAGTTCATTAAAGCCAGATGGCTCACTTGAATATGAAAAGAAATCAAACATAAGTTGGATGTTGTATTAAAGTAGATCAGCTGGTGTCTGAGGCTTAATATTATTTTAAAACAAAGGCGCATGAGACAATGGGGACAAGAGACACCCCTAAGGACTGGGGAAGGAGCTACAGCAAGGATCAGGTTTCAGCGAATTCCTTCATGCCAAGGCATCCAGTAAAATCTATTTCAAACCCCTGTGTCCACCACTGAGCTTCCCTCAGCACAGTCAGGCACAAAACCTGTTGCAGGTCTGGCAGGGCAGGGCAGGGGTCCTGCAGCACCTGAAAACTACAGTTCTGCTCCTGAAAATCTACTGCTAATGCAACAAGGGAGAGAAAGATCCCTTCCTTTTGTTATTCTTGGAGGTGGGAGGAGAGGGGCTGAATGTCCTCCTGGTCCCTATGCCCATTCACACGTGTACCTGTGCTTTTTCACTTCAAGAAACACTAAGAATGCCTTTCCTATGAGGGGACATGACACGTGCACGACTCCTAAAGACTTTTGGTAACAAATACTTTATTGCAGGACTCGCAGTGGGCCCGATCCTGTGGCTGCACTGGACGGGGCTCCAAACCACAGGCACGGACCCTCCCAAGCCTCATCCCCGATGCTGCTGTGCACAACCACAGCTACAACCTGTGGCTTGTTTGCCTTGCTTGTACCATTGCTGCAGAAACCAGCAATTTTCACAGCCTACCAAAAACAACTCCAACCTTTTTGGTTTTTTAACCTTTTTCTTAATCTAACACCACTACAGTCAATCATGAATATAGCATGAATACAGGTCTCAGCTGGCCTTTTTCTTACACCAAGATGAGAGAGTGGCTCCCGGGGGGGAAAGGGGAGCATGTTGGAATCAAGATTTGTGTGCGACTGGGTACTTGCAGGCCACGCACCTTATCAATGTATAAGCAGATCTAAGGTAGCCAAAATGCAGTTACATGGGTCCTTTGCCTGAGGAGATAAGCCTGGCAGAAAACATCAGCCCTTTGGAAAACACATCTGCACCCTCTCAAACGACAAAGAGACTCCATCCAGCCTGAGATTTTGCTAACTTGTGACTGATAGAACAACGTCAAAAATGGAAGAAGTGTTTTAAATATCAGTAGAGTCCTAAAAAAAAATTAATTCTATAGCACAAAAGAATGCAATGCAATAAATTATTTGGGTAGGAGTCAACCTAGTTTTAGGTTCAACTTACAATGTGTAGTACTTGATCCATAAACGTTTTTGTGAAATCCATTCCAGGTATACTGGCAAGCTTCATATCACAGCATTTGAGAGTACTATTAGTGTTTTCAGCACAAAATAAGATGTTGTGCAAATTCCTCAACCAGAATCATAATCAACAGTGCTGGAGAGAATTAACTTTCAAGCTCTTCAGTGTGAATTTCATTCACTCTTTTGTAGCAATGCACTTGCAGTACAGAAAGACCCAAACCCTCACACTGGGGTCAGTACATTTCCTTAAAACAGCCCCATCCTTTTGGGGGAAATGTCAGACTCTGGCTCAAGACTGCTGCCAACTCGATGGAAGGACACAGCTGATTACCTGCCACAGCAAATCAGCTATCACCTCCATCAGGCACAACGGCAGATTTTGGCCTCGTTTGAAAAAAAAATCTCACCCTTGCAATCAGGACTGAGAGAAGAAAAAAAATATTCAGAACAGCACCTGGTGTAAGAAATCTTTAATACCTGTGATGGAACTGTCAGAGATTCACAGATCAGCAAGTGTCTGCATGATCACTGCTGCTACACGTGGATGAGCAACTCCCCAAACCCTGTGAGACACCAGCACAGGGCTGTGTAAAGCCACCAAGGCTGTGACCACCTCTTCTCCCCCACCTGAGGGTTTTTTGACTCCTGTCACAGGGTGCAGGAGCAGAGTGGGCACAAGCCCAGCCTCTGTCTCATCTGCCACGTGGAATACGAGTCTCATGTTTTGTGATTCAACAACCACACCGATGCTTCTGTCAAACAGGACATTAAACTATTTTCTTGGGAAGCAAAATACAGTACATGCCTGCATCTATGCCCTTCCCTCTTGCCACATCCCCCTGCCATCCTCCCTGCTGGAGCCCTTGGCAGAGGTCCTACTTCTCCAAGAAAGGGTCTCCAGAGTCCCGTACTTCATGCAAGCTCCTAGTTCTCTAAGCCTTTTAGAGTCAAAATTGGGTTTAAGACCTTCCTTATAATTTTGTCTTCTCTTATTTAGTCCCTAACAGTTGGAAGCCTGGATAACACTTGAGCTATTATCTAACTTTCAGTTGTATAAACTAAGTATTTCACAAGCCTTTCTAGTATCTGGCCTTCCACAAACAAAAGATGAAGTAGAAGACTTTTCACGGTCTCCAATTTATGCTGAAATTCCATTTTTTCAGGTCATTTTAACTGCTGTTCTGTGACAAGAAAAAAAACTAGTTTCAGTTGCTTCTGCAGGAAAGAAAACTACCTGTCACAGAAGCCTTGGCTCAGCACTGTCGGTGCACTCCAAATCTTTCCAAGACAGCCCTGCAAGGCCCAGAAAACAGACTACAGATAGGCAAAATAAAGTTTGATGCTTCTACAACAAAGTAATAAAAATACTACCAATTTCATTAGTCACAGCTGCTGAAGGAATTACCCCACCCAATGTGAAGAACAGAAACCTTTGGCTGACTTGCAGTCCTTTAAAGCGCTATTTTTACACACAGGTATGAAACAGCTCCTGTAAAAAGGAGCTTATTTGCCTGCTTCTCTAAGGATTTATCAGAGACAAACAAATAATTGAATCTCCTTTTATGTAGGTAGGACCACGAACATTTTCTTTAGGCCATCTTGATCACATACTTGGTGCTCTAGAACAAAAGCAAAACTTTCCTGTATCATTTCTACATTAAAAACCAAGTAACAGTGGCAACTATATTTCCACATTTTTGCAGTTCCTAGTCCAACTGTAACAAAGGAGTTCACCACCTTCTGCTCTTGCCTCTCTACCAAATGGTACAATTTTGTGCTTTTTTAAGAGGCTATGGAAGCACTGTCCTGGTGACCAATGCTTCTCCAGCAGCTCTGGCTGTGTCTTATGCAGCTAAAACCTGTCCAGGGGCAATAGTAGCAGCCAACAACCAATCATCTTTCATGAGAAATCTTTTCTTCAAAAAAAGTGGTCAAAATTTCCGAAGTTTCAAGCCCTCTCATCTCTCTCTACCAAGTCTCTTGTCAACTTATTTGGGCTTTTTCCTTGCAAGGGCAGAAACTGTGTTGGCCTTAACACTCGACTCTTAGATTCATTATTAAAATTTACTGTATTTCTCTCACACATGCACTCGTGCACACATTCTCTCACATACCAGTACCCCTAACAGTTCCACTCTTACAATTCCCTGCTGTTCCCATTAAAACTGTTTTAGCAGAAGAGAACTCCAAGTTCATCCCTTTCATTTCAGCAGCAACACTGAGACTCCTCAAAGAGAAGTGCATTTAAAGAACACACCTTCTGTTCTTACACTTCCAAAGAAATTCTCATAAAATGTAAAAGGGGCTGTGGAGAGTCCAGGCTGTTAACAACAGCAAGCCAGGCTTACAGGAAGTTGTGTGGCTCTGGAACACGCTTCACACCCTCCAAATGAAGTGACCACAAGCAAGCACCCCTGCAGAGGATGTTACGCCAGCCTGCACCACTGCACTCCAATGCAGTAACAAACAAATTATTTCTATTCCAAGGGTTTATTCAACATAAAAAGACTGTTTATGACAGCTTCCCTGCGTTGACCCAACGCCCACAGACAAGGTGGGCAGAACACCAGCACAGACAGCTCTGTCCACGCTGAACCAGCAAACCCAACATTTGTTCTTCATGCACAGACACCTTCAGGACTCAGACGGGTGTCTGCCTCATGCACTGCCACAGCAGCATCCCAGCTGTGCTCCTGGTCCCTCCGTGCCTGCAGCAAAGGGAAGGCCCCTGCAGCACCCCGGGACAGCGGTGGCTGTGTCACCAGGACAGCAGCAGGACAGGGCAGGGGGCACTGCCCGCAGCCGGTGCTTCACCAGGGAACTGGTGTCAGAGCCCCTCACGTCAGGTTAAACACAGCGAGTGCTGGCATTACACAGTCAAATAAACAAGAGCCTCGCAGCAGCCTGAAAGGTTACGGCCTGGCAGACCTTTCTGCCTCGAAAATGTGGAGATGTCTGTGCATGTGCACTTTATTAGCATAAAAATATTTACCAGAGAAAAGGAGAATCTATTTTGTCACAAAATGGGACCAGTGCTCATGCCTGTAACTCAATCTTTTATTAGAGCTATTGTACATCGCAGAAAAAACAACAACCAACCTATTTAGCAAAACTCTGCTGATATCATATGTGGGTTTTATCTTTTCCATTTAGGTTGGGTCAACTTATGTCTGTTTTCCAATCCTGACCTCTGTCTGAAGTCCAGTGGCTTCCAGGATTTGACTCCCTGCCTGGATATGCCTGACCATACATGTAACAAACCTAAAACCGGGAAGCCTGGTTAATGAATCTTGAAATACTCAGGTCCAGCTCAACAAATTACAGGCCCTGACTTTACAACCCGTGCTATGCTACCCAGCCAGTAAAGCAATTTCCATGGGACTACATGTTCAGTCCAGGTGGGAATCTAAAAGTCACAGCTCTGTTCTGAGCTAATTCAAATGCCACTGGACAACCAGAGCATTCACTTGACAGGGGAATAACACACCACATGGTGTCCCAAAAAGTTCCTTTGTGTTTATAACTGGTTGCAAATAGGAGCTGCTAAGAATTGCCTACTTTGACTCTTTAGCTTTTAAGATAGTGGGGAGTTCTGTCAAGTCCTTAAGGTTTGGTTTTCTTTTTTAAACGCAAAATCTCCCATTATTCTGCCTCTTCAGCTACTTTCATGGCACACTCAAGCACATTGGGGGTTATGGGCCAAATAAAGAAACTAGAAAGAACTGACCGCTCTGTTTTTGTTGTTGATTTTTTTATTTCATATCTTATTGCACGAATACAACTGCCTGAAGTTACAAGCTGGAAAATAAGATGAAGGAAAAATGTGACATTCCTGCTGCTTCCAAATCCCAGACAACAGCCTGGCAGCTTCTCATCCTCTGTACAAAGACAAGTAGCACGAACAAGCAAATATTCTAGCAGTAAAATGTAGTACAATTCGTGGTGAGATGAAATAGAGCACTCAGATGGAAAGAAACTGACTTGTATCTCTGGATCTGAATTCCTAGTGCATATAAGTATGGAATCCCACAGGACACGATGTGGAAGGGGTGGCTGCCCATGAGGAAGGGTTAGGCAGCACTGTGACAGTCAGCAGAGGAAGGGACCCTTTACACTGCGTTTGAGCAGCCTTTCAGTGAAACGTCCAGCACCACACACAGCACTGCCAAACACCATTCTCAGCTGTCTCAGCTTCCCCAGAGTAACTGCACGACAGAAATGGGTACAGGACCATGGTTTAGACTTTTAATGAAATGGCTTAACTTTTTGTCAGAGTCACCACCAGTCTCGCTCTTCTGGCTTGTCATAAAAATGCACGGAGCTCACTTGGATGCTGTTCAAGAGCCGACTCTGAGCCCATGCCAAGATTTGAGATTCGCAGCACAGAGCCCTAGAGAGCAACCTGTGGGGAGCTGTGGGTGGCGAAACACCTGCATCAGCTCTTAACAACTATTAGCTCCAGAACAAAGAGAAAATCACACCCTTCCCTTGGTGTCAAGGAAGAGCACTGGCATTGCCAAGTGGGAGAAGGCAAAGTACCAATGGATGAACAGAATTGAGGATACAATACTCAGCTATCAGCTGTGTGAGAGAAGAGGGTTTTAAATGAAAAAGTACATTCATTGCACGTATGTTTGAGGCAATTAGCAAAGATACAAATTAATCTGTAACTGCCTGAAACACGAGAATTACTGGAGAAACTTGAGAAAAAAAATCATGTTAGAATACCAGATTTGGAAACTAATGTCAATGTATGAAGGGTGTCAGGCCTAGAGATAACATATGAAGGTCAATGCAGTCTTAACAAAGTTACAATAAATAGTTTCCTAACACTGCCACGAGGCTCCATTTATTCAAACAAGTCCTCGTTGCTGACTCAGATTCTGTGCATATGTTTATAGGAAAGTCTTTGAATAAAATCTGAGCAGGACACTCAACTCGGCTCAGCGCTCCAGCCACGTAAAGGGAAAAAACTCTGCACTATCTTCCAAATCCTCCTTTGAAACTGAATTCCTATTCCAGAGAACCAACTGATGGATGTCTCCACTGCAGACAATACAACAATTAAAGGAGAAGACTGGAGGGGAAAGGAAGGTATCTTGTAAACAAGACATTTTTTTAAAAGTCCATCATATAAAACGCTTTTAGAATGTAAAAAACATGCTCCTACTTGCTTTCTTCCTTTGCCATGTCATTCAAACGGTGTATGATACAGAAAAAGCTAATATATTACACTCATTTCCCAGAACACCCCCTAACCCACAAGCTACACACAGAAAGCGCAACTCTTCCTTGAATGCCACCACAACCACAGGACAAACTCAGATCCCGACAGCCAGTGAGGGCTCACATCACTTCCAGACATTTGAGATCCACAAAGAAGCCCAACTTAACACCAAGAACATTTATTCCCAACAAGGATGCTCTCCCCTCCATCAAACAGGAGTTTAAAGGTTTGTTGCTAAACCTTATTTATCAACACATTGACCTCCAGTTCTAGATCCCATTTTCCTAGAGCAAACAGGAACTCCAACATATCTCCAGTTCAACTGGAGCAGAGTTCAACTCCAGCTGAAAAAAAAGCTCAAGTCTTTGGTGCATATCACTTGTGAAATTATAACCCATCTCCTGAGTTTGGGTTTAAGAATCGACCTGATGGTTTAACTTTGGGTTCCTATTTTTAAAACATTGGCACTGGTACTAGGGAAAAACAAAGGGAGTGGCATTTCATTTATAATTCTTTGCATACGTGGATCACCAAGCTTTCTACCCTGAACAAACAACTAATCCGTAAGTCAAATTGTCAGTGGCAGGCTGGAGTGAAAATTACGATGGAAAATACAAAATACCTTCCTTCGAAGTTTGCAGTTTTTGTAGCATATAATTTCAATCTAAGTAATTTAATCTTAAATAATTCCAATTAAAAACCCCTCCTTAATCACTGAATATGTATTTTTATGCCTACTAATGATATTTGAACATAATGTCTGTATAGACAGATGCAACCACAAATCAAACTGTCCAACAGACAGAAAACCTATTTTAACAAGCAGTGGCACTAAAGAAAACCCCCACCATGACTGTAAATAAAAGCTGCAGAAGCAACCAGGACACAATTTTATCAAAAGCAGTCATCACATCAAATCAAGTTGGATCAAAACAGACTCAGGACTCACGATTTTCCTTACAAAGAAATTAACTTTTTCCTGAGTGGCCAGCGCAGGTCCCAGAACAGGCAAACAAAACAGGGAAAGCCTGTGGCTGCAGAAGTTCTTTGGACAGTGACACCCAATTTATTTTCCCTAATAAGGAAAATGTGCTACCTACCAGCAAGAATTCTACCTACCAAATGAATTCAAGTGCTCAAGGTAAGAAATTTGGAAAGGATTAACGGGAAAGAGGACTCTCAAAGGTGACAACCACACCCAACACTCACTGAACACCCCCTGCGAAGCCACCTCATCGTCAAGGCCATCAGCGCCCATGCCTTGCTTTCAGAAACGCTAATGAGCACTTCTTCATTTCAGATGAAACCCGAATAAATGAGGCTACAAATGTTGAAGGGTCAGGACTCTGGGCTCGCGGTGTCATTTTCCTCACAAACCCACTTTTCAGGGTCCAGTATCGCTTGAGAAATCCTGTGCCTGCCTTCCTCATCCCCCGTGCAGCTCCTGCAACCTCTGACTGACCCACTCTTCACAAAGCCCTTCACAGCACAGAAACACCGGCAGCAGAGGAATTAAACAGTAGCAGGTTTCACTTCTTCCATAAGGGTATGTTCTTTTCTCCTCCTCCCCAGCAGACCAGCTCAATTCAATGCATGTTACCTATATACCATCCAGACGTTAGTCCTTGCCAGGACTACAGTGATTTCCTACTCACAGGCACTTCCCAATTTAATAGCAAAACATGACTGTGAATTATCACCTTAAAATTGAGGGGAAACCAAAAACCAAGCCATGATTCTACCACGCACGGGCACCAATGGGGAATGTATCTCGAAGCCTTTGGTCAAGTCTTCAAAGGTCAATATAAGGACTTCTAATTCCATTTTTTAAAAATAAAATCACTCTCAATCTCAATGACTGAGTAAAAATTGTCACCTCAAGTCAGAAATCCTACATGAGGCCAAATTCAACTTCCTCCAATGCATATTTAAGGACCCCTTAACGAAATAAGTGTTGAGGGCAGGTTATCCTACACTCTAACTTCCACCAACTGCTCAAGAAAAAAGCCCTCTGCAGGTCTGGGTTTGACAGTCAGATCTCTACTTTGATCCCCAACCTGTTTCATAGGTCTCCTGTGCACTCTTGAACACCTCCTGTGCTGTTACCACGAGATACATTCTGACCTGAGCTGCTCTGCACCTTCCAAACGTAGTGTCGCTGATGAGGAAGTCTTGAGTATAATCACCTTGAACTAATCTAATCTAAGCTACTCTAGAACTGATTTGACAAGATTCACCAGCCCGGTGCAGGAGCTATCATTCCCATGTGAGAAATGATAAAACTGCAGAGGAGGTTACGTGGTTTCCCTGCAGGTGCAGGATCAGGAGCAGCCCAGCAGCCCGATGTGTGCCTGGATGAGCTGTTCAAGTGGTGCATCTGTCAGACACTGCTGGGGCTTCAGAGGGCCACAGCAAAAGTAAGTGTGTTTTCCCTGATGGTGACAAGTACGAGTTTACTGACACTGCTCAAATGCTAAAAGCAAAGCCAGCGATACTGAATAACCAGACAGAAATATCTGAATTATTTAGTAGACAGTGCAGAAGCACCAAACAAGCCAAAGCATGATCTGACCAAGAAAAGAACAAGGGAAAAAAAAAGCTCCAACAGCTATTAGTTTTCCGCTGGAGAGAAGAAACAGCTGACTGCAGGATTAAGACAGCAGCCATGGCAGAGAGGAGGGTGAGACTGCACGGCCAGGGATGGAGACAAGCAGCACGGCTGCTCTTTGATTGCCAATTACTACATTGACTGAGCTGCAACATGAGATAACATCCCAAGACTTTTTTTTTTTTCCTTTTGGATAATCTTTCTCAAAACACTACCCAAAACCCTGAAGTATTCCTTGGCCAGTATATCAGAGAAGAAGGGGAATAGAAAATGCACATTTCAACCAATCCTTTTAATAATCCTGTGGAGAAAATCCTGACCAACTGATCACGGCTAACATTTCTTCCTCATTTAACTTACAAAACTCTGTCTCCTGCAAATGACATTTTATTTATAGCAGTGGTATTTGCTGTATAACTGATTGGGGAAGGCTGTAAATGAGCATCATTGCATATATATGGAAAACAATGATAAAGCAGTCATCAAAAAGCTACAGAACATTTAAATATTCAAATAAGGCAATCTGCATAACCCCCACCTGAATTTTAATTTTACACAACTTATTTCATAGCCTTGTGCCATAAATGATCTGTGCAAGCTGCTTCTTTTCCACAGAAAAATGGCATCTTTCACTTTTAGAAGGGTCCACCCCAAGTGATATTAATTTTAGTTCTTGGAGTGAAGGGTAAAGGAGGCTTTGCCATAGAAGGACAGGTTATTTTTAAAGTCTAAGTGCTCAAGGCAAGAAGGCAAAGGTGAAGATGCTGATGAGCCACAATAAGGTTGCAGTGGCAGTGAACTGCATCAAGGCTCCTCACCCGCCAAGCAAAACAAGGTTATAACTTGCAGCTCTCTAAAATGTGAGCTATCAAAATAGGAAGGAGAGGAAAACAGTGCTGTGGGGGTAAGGGAGACAGACATCACAGAAAATCAGCCTTTACATTGAAGCAAGGGTTTCCAAGGGAAAAAGAGGATCAGCTTGTGAGGGCCCCATAAAGAAGAAGCTTGTACCAAGCAAGTCAAAAAGATGTATTTGCAAACTGGAAGGCTAAATTAACACCTGTGAGCCTGCCCATATGGCAGCTCTGGAGCTGGGATTAGTCAGAAAGCACTTTAGTTAAAAAAACCAAACCAAAACCAAACACAATGCCCTTGCAGAGCAATGCAGTGCTGAAGTCAGAACATGAAAAACCATATATTTGCACTTCAGATGGGTAAGAGAGATCAGGAGCTTTTCTTGTTCAAACTTTACTCAGAAATCTTGAGCGAGACAGATTCTACACAGTTTTTCTTTCCAGACCATGGGCTTTTAAATATTATCTTCTGCATGTGCTCACTTAGTGGTATTAGTTACTTTTTTAACATTTTTGCTTGTGGAGATTCACTAATGCCTTAAAAACAGCACTGTTTCATCCTTAGTGCTGCTTGGATTCAAAAGAGGAAACACCAGAACATTCCTCAGACAACAAGATCACTTTTAGCACCACTCAATTCCCTGACCACAGACACATTATATCCTACATATTTAAAGTAGTATCATGCCTGAAAAACTTAAATTTGATAAGAAAAGCCCCAAGAAGCAAAGGGTGTTAGGCTCTTCCTCATGGTACACCCAGAGCTGGGGAGAGGGGGAGCCAGACAAAGAAGAGGGAAAAAAGGGGGTCAGTAAAAGCAATCACTGCAGTGTTGTCCCAAGGATCAGAGAAATGAAAGGCAAAAGAAAGAATAAACATCTAGAAAATACCCTTCAGAAACAAAATTTCCTTTTACAAACATTAACCAGTTAGTCCAGAGATTACCACGAAGAGGTTAGGGACCAAGCACATCAAATGCTTTACCAAAAGACTTGGTAATTTATTTTACTGACCTATACCACAGAGGTGTAGCAAATCCTTTCTACATTTAAAATTCCTGCCCTACAAGTTCAACTTACTGACACTTCAGGGTTACAGTGAGTATTTCCTAGATCTAAAGAATGCAGGGAAAAAACAAAATCAAATGAAGATAAAAGTTGCCCAGGTCTCATTCTGTCTTTGCAAAAACAAAGAGCTAACAAAAACTCTTCTCTTCCTCACACAGTAGCCACCCCAGGTCCACACACCCAGTTTCTTTCAGGACTAGAAGCTTTTCTTCCCTTCAGTCAAATGAATCCATTGCATCATCCTCTCCTCTGTGATGTAAGAAAAGGCTCCAAGAACAACATCCCAAAGATCTTATTCATCTTCTGCATCCATGAACTCTACAGCATTCATTACTACAATAAACACTGTAAATATTTCTCAGTCTCCTAAATTGCCAGCTTTCAATGATTTTTACTCTTTTATCTTTTACTTTCCACACTCTGTCTTAACTACATGACGGTACAAAACCCCACAAATGCTGCTACCAAGATTATTACATTATTTAAATAACAACAGAGTTAAATTTCACTGACATTAATTACAAGTTGGTTCATTAGAATGTCAGTTACTGTGATAAAACTCAGTTACTGTGAAGAAAAAAACCTACTGCCTGGTTCCAGCCTAAATGGGCTGTGTGCATTGTGGTTTTATGCTGGCTTAGGGCAACCCAGGAGGCTGGGGATGTGCTCAGTGCCATTCATGCTTCCAGCTCTCAGGCACCAGCACTCAAGAAGGACAGCTTCTGAAGGGGAGAAAGCAGGAAAGAGCAAGAGAGGGAGTCTGCCTCTCGGAATTCAGCACAAGGCAGAAAAATGAAACAAATGTAAATTTTTTAGAGCGATCTTTTTCCCCTCTGAAATTTTATTTCAGTCCAGCACTCACTTGTGCTATTGCTTTGTTCACCTCCATACCTGGATTCACCTGGATTTAGTGAAGAAACAGTGGAAATCACACTGACCCTGGGTCTGCACCACAAAAAAATCTTTCACTAGCACCAGAGCTCCACAAACAAGTGAGCAACAACGAAGAGAGCAAAAATCAAAGCGCTAACAGTAAATGTCCAAATAAGTTCTTGCCTCAACATGTGCTAAGAGAACCTTTGATGTTAAAGAAAGAGGAGTAACCTGGAAGAAAAGGTCAGGCTTTTCTTGGGAATAACAGTTCCTCAGGGCTAAGCCTCAGCATGGAACAAGGAAATGCATCTCAAAATGTTTGTTTCCAGACTTCATCACTTACATGTTTTTTAAATACTTGTGAACATTCTTTATAACTTGGCTGTAGTTCCACTCATAATTTAACCAAAATAAGGCTGCACTACTCTGAAGAAGACAGTTCCACACCCACTCATTCATCCCTACCTCACACTAAACTTCCCACTGGAACAAACTCACGCAGCAAAGATAAAGAGGAGACTGTGTCCAAGCTAAACCTCCCTTTAGTTGTAAGATTTATAAACAACTACTACCCCCTTCATCTTCCTGATCAGGTACAGTATTCAATTCTAGCAGCAAAGATGTGAAATTTCCTGTCTTCAGTTATTTATATGCCTGTCAGTGTCCCATCATCCCAGCTGTCACACAGTGTGCTTTGACTCTACAGGATGATGGAGCACAAGAAACACCTAAGCACAGACCAGAAACTATGGAGCCCTGAGTAAGAAAATATTTACTTTCTAGATTTACGTGGACCCCCAAAGCTTCTCAAGCAGGCATTAACTGGCAACACCAGCACCTGCAGCAGTCAGTGACTGTGTTTTTGCTGGGAAGGGATGTGCAGCAGAGGTTTAAACACGAGCTTGTCCTGCAGCCACGGAGCAGGGCTCACTCAGGTGCTTGCCACGGAGCAGCACAGCAGACTGGCACTGCTCTGGCACCCACATTTTGGAGATCTCACCCAGCATCATGCCAGGAGCAGCCATGGGAAGACAGCTCTGTCAGCTACGACTTGGCTGATCAATGCAACTTGACTTAGGAGCTACACAGCTGCTTTCAGTAAGTTTTGAAGTGCAAAACAGGAGTATGGAGCATTCTTTCAGGTTAGTTACACTTCCAGCAACAACTGATTTAAGTATCAATCCCAAATGACGTCTGGGAAGACCTGAAACACTTTTTCCCCTTCTAGATGTTTGCTCTCAATGCTTTCCACCTGCCTGAGTGTGTGCTGAGCAGCTGCTCATTGCCACCTGGCAGTGTCTGCCCTTGAGCCTTCCACCCCCTCTCTCCAGAGGTGCACGTTCTGTGCTGTGAACAGGACAGCAGTGCTCTTACAGCTCTAGCAGATCTACACGCCAGAGTCCTCAAAAATACCAATTCACAACCAGCACGAGGGAATTCAGCCTTGTTATAGAAGTTAAATGTGGATATTTAACAGGCTCCACATATTTGGTCATTGGATGGCTGCACACATAAAGTTGACCTGTTTTACTTAAATTATACTTTAGTTACCCTATGGACAAAATTCCATGGTGCACTTTTTACATCCAATAACTTGCAGAACTGAGACACATCCACGTATGGAATCAGCCTCCTTAAAGCTGGTTCTGATGAGAGAACCATTATGCCCAGATTGTCTGAAATAAATGCAGTCATGCAGAGGTTTGCATTTATCAGCTAAGTTGTATCATTATGCCTTTAAACATGCATTAGGTAGGCTGCTCTCCATAAGCTAAAAGAGAAAAACAATGAACGCCCACCTTCTATCAATTAAAAAAAGAGTAATGGAAAACACAAGCATTCATACAGTGACCAAAAAAACAAAATCAGAAGTCCTATATAGATGGCGGTTACCTCTGCTTCCCTGATGCCAGCAGTGCTGCCAAGAACTTGGAGGGCTCCTGTCTACCACCATTCACCAGTACTTGATTAATTGCTCCTGACCAGTTTCCTATGCAGTGCTGAACACAAGATGACCTTATCCATGCTGATATTTCAAGTACACGCAACTGTACCCAACATTCAGGCACGTTATATAAACTAACTTAATCAGCATAAAGAACATGGCTTGCACATGGTTACATGTACTCTTTCCACATTACAATCTGAGGAAAGAACCCCCTCTATCCAATCCTTTGGGTGACCAGGAGATGCAGGTTTTCTCAGTGAAGTTCCAGCATTACTTGCCACGTGCATCCTTTATCAGTTAATGGTGAACTTCATTGTTTTAGTTTGTCAAGAAGTCAACAGGCAGACTAACAGTTAATAAAATAAGCATCTATTATTGCACTAACACTGAACTTGTATACTTTAGAGAAGACTGAAGCTATTTTACTCAATAGCAGCTGTGTTTACACTATAGCACAGTCTGGTACCTCTGAAACTCAAATGAACTTATATCTGACAGTAACTATGCTGGTTCCAAGGGAAAAAAATCTGTTAAGAGGAAAAACATACTTCAGCTTCTTGTGTCAAATGAAAATCTTTACTTTAGCAGCTGCTTTTAAAGGTACAACTTCATTTACTAGAGATCAAGAATACAAACTGAACACTAAATATATTGAAAACAGTTGTTTCATTTATACATTTCTATATGCTTTGTTTACTTATATGTGAAAATTCATCTGTGCTCACCAGATCACTTTTAAGGTACACAAATACATTTGAATCAATATGAAAGCTAGTTTACAGTTTAGACTCTGAGCTGCATCCATCAGTCACTGTCAAGAACAGAGCACCTGTACTCGAGCTTCCTTCAGATGAAAAAAATGTCCATTGTCAAGATAATTCAGTGTTGCTTATTAATGATTTAGGTTCAGTGGATATCTTCCTTTCTCCTCTTAGCACTCACTGAGCAGAATGGGAAATAACACTTTTATCTAGAACAACCAAAAGCTTCAGACATCTACTCTGCGTGATTCAGTCAGCTGGACCAGATCCCTGAAACTCATTACTCAGAAAAGGAAATATCTACTTGCTTTTACCTGAAAACCATGGCTTATGTTATGGCAATGATGCCAGATCCATCACAAGAGTATCACCACAGAGCTAAACCCCCAAGTGGGGAATGGCATCAACCTTTGAGCATCATCTCTGAGCCTTCTGCTTTGGCCAAGCAGAAAAAACATTTGATAAACAACAGCACTGGCAGAGACACCAGTGCTCTGAACCTGCCACCTGGCTCTTGGCACAAACAGAACCAGTTGTTCAGCACTAGAAAATTGACCCTTCAGCTTGGTCATTTCACTCCCTGCTCAGGATAATATAATGTCATTTTGTGAGTTTTACTTAATATTTCTTCTTGGGCAACTGCTCCTTAATTTTAATCGAGGCTTTCTCAATTTGCCTTTGGTTTATGGTGCCAGAACTGTTTTGGACTGGTGAATACACATGATTTCTCCTGAACTCACAATAACACAGGTAGAACAGATCTAAAGAGCAGTACATTCTAAGTTCAGAGGTCTCTACTGCCCAGCACATCATGTTACCCTGCTGCCTCTAGAGTGCAGCAAGAGGACGGCTGCCTGCTGCAGCAGCCAAGCTTTGGAGCAGGGAATGTGCCAGTCCATCTGTCCTGCAGTGTGCTGCATCCCTAGCACTCTTCTCTAAAAGCAAGGCAATGAACCCCAGTATACCAGCCAGTTTGTCTACTTTGTCTTAGCTTTCTTCTAAGCCAGCAGGAAAGACAAAAATATCAGAAATTGGAAAGGTCTGAGAGAAAGTGCTACATCTAAATACAAATAGAGGGATGCAATCTTCCCTTCCAAATAGCAGAAAACAGTATGAGAAAAATTAGGAAATCTGGAATTTTTGGCTGGCTTTTTTCTCAGGCTGGCTGTTTCCAGCTACTTCCACTGCCTGCAGGTACGTAGGTGAGGCTGATCAGAAAAGCCTTCCCACCGCCTTCCTAGGAGGCAGCTGAGGATTAAAGACGTTAAAGCCAAACGCTGCTCAGGAGTCAAAGATAAAAACCAGAGCCACTCTTAACCTTTCTGTCCTCCCTGCTCCCGAGCCACGTCCATTATTGTCACCACAAACACAAACAGAAGGGGTGGCAATGCCACCTGTCTGTAACGCCATCGATGCCGGGCTGGGAGCGGCTTCCACTGAACTGATCCGCCAGACAGAGATGAGGAAGAGCAGTCAGGAGGTGACATCCAGCACTGCCACACAACTGCTCAGGCAACACAGAATCTTCTCATTCATTTAATCGCAATTACTAGGAGTGTAGTGAGCTCTGGTTTTCGTTGTCACTGGACACAGACAAGGTGGATTAGCTCAGCAATGCTGCGCGACATCGGGCGTGCTCTCGATTTGAGCGAACCCCGCGCTGGCTCCCTGCCTCTGCTCTCAGCACCTTTCTGTACAATGCAAAACCTCAAGTTAATTTTTTCATAGCTGACACATTTATAGTCATTTAAGACAGAGATCACATCATAAACACCTATTACCAAGAATTCGTAGCTACCCAAAAGGCCCATAAATGACAGTGTCATTTGGAAACATCCTCTTGATCTTAAATAGATGCCTACCAAAAAAATCCCCCAAACCAATTCTGTTATAGTGATTCTTACTCATCACTGTAGCACAGCCTGTAGTGCTTTGCTATCAAGCGATTGTGGGCAGAGGACACTCAAAATTAGTTTTCACGATTTATAGCAGCACTGACATTATAGACAATAAATGCAACAGCAATAAATAAAGTAGAAGTTAGGTCGAATGCCATGAGAGCTTATTAATTTATAATGTAACCAAATTAATCCACTATCAGTATCTAAAGAAAAACTACTGAAATCAAGTGCTCTTGGGGAGTTCTTAAGAGGAAATGAGAAATTTGGTTTAGTCTTCACTGCCACTTCACTGTTTTAGCAATATGGGATTCCAGGCTTCCACTCCAGATCTTCTGTTTTAAACAGTAAAGCTGAAAATAACCTCCTACTTTACCAGCATGTGCTTTTTGTTCTCTGATGCACCAGGCTAAAGACTTAATATGGGAGTGTTGTCTGCAGACAGCAAAACAACATCTGGCAGCTTTCCGAGGATCCTGTTTGAAGAGACTCCTTACACTGCAAACTGCAAAAGAAGTCAAATCATCTGGTGGCAGAGCTGGGTAATGCCCCAGGTACCATCCAAGCCTTCACATCAAATTTCTACTTACTAGAGACTCAGACTCCTATTGTAAATTGCTGAACAACTGTACCAGGTGTCCCAGGAGAGGACAGGTGCCTACCCTTGGTTTGTATTGTACTTGTACTTCACAGCAGCTTCTCCCTGTAACACAAACCCAGCTCAGGTGTGCCAGGGCACGTGGGACTTCTGTGCTAATACCTGAAGTGATACTGCTGTACAAACACTACTGTGCTTTGCAGTGCCAACCTTTTACTAAAAAAGGGCATTCTTGCAGTAAGAAGGGTGATTTTTAAAAAAGGAAAGCTAATAAAGATTAAAATAATTTTGAAAGCATCTCCATCTAGGGAGCAGACCCCCACAGCCAAAGCTAAACCACACAGGTCACTTCTGTCACTGAGTGAATGAGACCATGCAAGAGAAGTCCAGTAGTATGGCATCATGATGATGTAATGCCACACAGGAAATCAAATTTTAATCAAAACTTGGAGGAATTGCAGGTCCTGGGTTGGTCAAAACAACCACATTTCAGCACAACTTAAAGCATGTGGAACATGTCAGCACTTCCTAGAAATCCACTATAATTATTCATATCACACCTTCCTTATTCAAAATTTCTGCCCAAGTTTTCTACGTGAGCCCCAGGGAGCACTTACTCCAACAGCAAGTTCAGACTGCTATCTCAGTTATTCAAATGTATTAAGTTATAAACCTTAAAATGTTTACTAAATTATTAAAACGTATTTATCAACAGCTTTGCCTTAGATATCAGATTAAACAAGACCTAAAGCTAGCTTTTCACCTGCTCAGTGAAACACCTTTCAGCTTTATACGCCTATCTAATGACAACATCAGAGAAACAGATGATGTAAGTTTAGGGGGAGAACCAGATGTCATCAAAAGAACAGGAAAATTCATGGTTAAGGAGAAACTGAAAACCAGTAAAGGGAAGACAGAAATATTGCATAGCATACAAGTTTCCACACACTAATAATCAGTCATGGTCAAGCAGCTGTAAAGGCCATCTGACAGGTTTATGTGGAGAGAGCGGGATGGCTCAGAGGATTTGCAAGCCATTAAAGCTCACCTAGGAACTGGCCCAGTTTGATCAGTGCAGGTATCTCAGATGTGCACTCAGTGCGGGCTGAGAATGCTCCCTGCTGCTGCAGCTGAACGGCACTGAGCCGGGGCGGGCAGAGATAAGGTGTGAGAGGAAACCTGTTACTAAAGCAGCTGTGAGAGGGAGAGGAGGCACTGCCTGTGAGGGAGCCCCAGGCTGCCAGCGTGAGGGCAGCTCAAGCTGGGAGGTCAAAAGCCACTGATGTGGTATCTGCACAATAATATCAAGTAAGGCAGGTACCATGGGGCAGGAACAACAGCCCATGTGCTCCCTCCATCCTTCACCCTGGCCAGAAATGGCTCAACTGACAGGAAAAAAACTCCTTTCTGCTCTAACTAGAGGAGACAAATATGTTTGCTGCAGCTACATACACAGAGCAATGACTGAAAAGCTGCAACAGCCAAACCCAGGAACTTGTCTTAACATTATTTCTTTTTTTTTTTTTTTTTTGGTCTCTCAAGGAAAAGATTGTTATGGAAGGTGTTCAAGCAATAAAGAGCAGGCAGGTAACGAAAATGGATCATTACATTTTGTGTATTATGTGCACATTAAACCAAGGCCGCCCCATTCCAGGCTTTCTCACTCTGGCAGCCTGTTATTTCTGGGACACACTGTTAACTCTAGTCCTTCCATGTACTGGTACCTCCCCTTCCTCTGATCAAGACTGAAACTCTTTCTTCCAGCCCCTGAATTCACTGTAACACTCTTCATCTTTTGCCCAAAATCATACTGATAGCATGAGCGAGCAAACATGAACTCTCTACTTTCCTCATGTCACTTCATATAATTTTTAAGGGTTTCTTGTACTCGGGTAGATACAATCTTGTTTCTATTCTAACACAATATTCCATTTCAGTTCTTAAAACCTGATAGGCAACAAGGCACATTACACCTCTTATCTGCTGCAACTCTGAACTAACGTTACTGCAAACTTTGCATTATTTTGATGACAGGACAAAACAAATGGTTTCAGTCTTTTTATTTCTATAAAGTCTGCAAAGGCTTTGCCATTCTGCAGGGGACAGTGTGGTAAGAGAAGAAAGAGGTAAATTAGCAAAGGCTTGGTTTTCCAATGTTAATCTATTTGGCAAGATTATAATGTCTACATTGATGAGAAGAGTTTTAGTCTAAGCTCACACTACTTTTCAAATAACAGTTAAATATACAATGATAAATTATCAGAAAACATTTGTTATCACTGCAGCTTCCTACACAGGACTGTCAAAACTATATTTTTTGGCTTAAAACAACTTATAAAACTGATTACTGTCATGAAATCAGGTTAATGAGCAGTCACATATGAAGTCTTATTGACTGATGTAACAGAATAACAATACAGAGAAGTTTAAATAAAGTTCAAGTTAAAATAATCTTGCTAGAAGTTCTTGGTTTACAGTTCATCGGTTATTGAAAGACACAGGATAACAAGTCATGAAGATCAATTCTGCATTAGCATATTTGCAGCAGAGTTAAAGCCATGTCCTTGCAGTTTACAATTACTTTTTTTTTAATTTTCCAAATCACCCTTCCTCAAGTTTTTCAGGTGGGTGAACTAAAGCTAGGTTCACTTACCATTAAATAACTTCCACTTGCTTCCCTGAAGCAAACTTCAGACAAGAGGGAAGGAAAAATATCACGCACATTTGGGGACTCTCGTAACTTCACATGAGTAGTGTAGGAAATGATTCAGCCTGGTAGCAGAGAAGATATTTTATGACCAAGTCAGCAAAGGCAGCCATCATTTGCAGGAACATCTACAGCCTGCAAACACACACGTGCATGCCTTGTGCATCTCCTTGTACATGCCTGGTAATGAATAAGGAAACAAAACAAAACAACAGCTGAGAGCAAGTGTGGGCAGAAGTGTACTGCCAGCACTGCAGTGGCAACAATAATGAGGCTTCAGAATTAACAACCCACCACCAAAAGTGGGAAGATACAAACATGCACGAAAGGTATGACAGTGTGTTGGTGACTTAAGTTTTATTATAAAAATAATAAACCAATAATATCATACTCTTATAAAAAAAGTGGCAATGGTAAAAAAGACAAATTCCTGTTGTTGGGGGATCGAGAGTCACCTGTGCACCATGAGAACTGCCTTGTCTTTAATCTGTTCTGTAAGTCATTCTCTGCACTTCTTTGGCACCTACAGCAGGTGAGCACTGTTGAGCCCTGCTACTCTTTCCATGAGGAAGTATCAGAAATATCTAGAATACATTTGCACAATAGGACAGTAGGCTACAGCAGCTCTTACAATGATCCACAAAGATTTTCAACATCTGGATTACACGAGACTTGCTAAAAGCTTGAGGAAAGTTTGTTACATATTTTGAAAAGCTTCTATTTTAAAAGTACTTTTCCCTTTATGTGGTTTTGTACCAATACTCAAAGCTTCTCCCCAAGATATTTCATTAAATACATGAAAGTCACTGTTACAGTCTTCAAGACCCAAACATTTACACTGCAGTTCCACCATTAATTCAATCCATCCCAAAAGTGGGATAGACACCATAAAGACCTTCCCTGCAATCCCAGCTCCGTTCCCCAGCAACACCATCCCACTGCCAACAGCTAATTACCAAACCCATCATAGATGAGGTTCCTCAGAGGACTACAGACACTTAAAGGCATTTAAAAGCCGCTGTGAAACTTTTAATGCAAGCCACATTTGGGAAAGGCCAGTTTCAGATCGAAGCCCAGAACTTCTCTGTCTGACACAGCTGCCAGGAAACTCGTCCTCAGGGAAGGATCCGAGTCACACACAGTGTTTCAATTCATGAAAAATACTATGAACATGTTTGGGTTCCTCCATTTCTGTGTCCCAGCAGATCAGGAGAAAACAAGCAACCTCATCTCTTGCAGAAAGAGGTTTTCCAGTGACTTTTTCTGAAAGGATAGTGCCTTTTTTTACAGATTCAAAATGCAAATGCACCAGTTGCAACCTGGTTTCAGGAACCTGTTCTCTGAGCAGTGATTACACACTTGCTCTCTCCAGTTGAAAAGCATAGCTGCTTTTAGTTTCTGATTGCATATTTTTTAATTATTAGTTTTATCAAAGGAACTAAAACAATGGCACAACCTATTTTTACAAAAGCAGACAAGCAGGACATAAAGTATACCAGGTAAAAGATGAATCAAGGAATAACGTTTTTGGACTACAAAACCTCATGACAAAACTCACATTGCTTTTTTTCTTACACTGTTTACTGTTGAGTAAGCAGTTTTTCTATAAACTTGCACATGATATTTGAGCAGAGAACAAGATACACAAATCAACTGCTACAAGAAATGGATATTTTCTTTATAATAATTCAAAATATTGTCTTAACAGAGACACTTTTTGCACGAAGAAATTAAAGAAATAATGTTACTAATATTTTATCAAGCTATCAAATAATCCAAGGAAACTGTAATACTTAACTCTAGAGTACTGGGAAAGAGACAGGTTTTCGAATGGTATTAAGAGCATAAGAGAAGAGCATTCAAAACACATTCTGAAACCTCTTGACTGTCAAGTTCATGTTCAATCCTGATCTCTATACTCATCTTCATTTTCCTTTTGCCAGCTCCCTCCCACCTCTCCTTCCTCACAGCTTCTCCCTCGCCATCAAATCAGACATCACTCGTCTTTGTGAAACCAAACCAGCTGCAGTTCCTGAAGGAATGAGGTCTGGAGATGGACAGCCTGTCAACTTCAATTATTCACACACACCTCCAGGTTCTCATTTCCAACCCAGCTGCAGGAGCAGGTCAGTGTGTGTGAGAACCTCACCCTCCCATAGACAGAATCAGAATATTTCTACCATAAAAGCCAGTCCTGATAATGACATGCTTTACCTCCAGCCAGGGAATTCTTCACTACCAAGATAGGTGGTCTACCCCAACTCCTGCCATTAGCATAAGACTAAGCTGCTAATTAGCAGAGAAACAGAGCGGCAGAGCAGATGTGTATTTACTACAACACTGCATTAGCACTTGGCACAAAGCTCTGGAGAGGTTTCTCAAGTTCCCAGACTAATGTGGACCTCAGGCCATATATCCTATCAAAGGTTTTAGGCACCAGCGTTGATCACTTCAGTGGGAGTTGGACTCCAAACGCTCTGAGAATCCAGGTCCAAACTACTAAACTCTGGGAATGAAGCGCTGGATTAGATGTAAGAGGAGAGGACAAGCTGTCCCCGTGCTGCCTTTGGCTTCTCCTGCTGCCTGAAGCACTCGGTCTGACAGGACAACTGCTGGTAGCGTGAGAAAAAAGGAGAAGCAGCACTTCATTTTAGCCCCCCCGTTTATTTTTAGAGAAAGATTAGCACACAGTGAAGGAAAACTCTCCCCCAAACTGCCTTAAGTAGAATGCTCGTGTGAAATCACGCTGCCAGCCACACCAACATACGTCATCCTTCTCGCATCCTCTCCAAAGTGTTTCCCCTAGGAAACTAAATCAATAATCTTAAGCAATAGCAACTGCACACACAAAGCAGGCTGCTTTAAGTATAACATGAAAAAGCACTGTTCATGTTGTTTTTAGGATTATGTGTTTTAATTACACCCCTTCGCCCTCCTCCTTGCTTTGTAATTGAATTTTCTTTTATCTTTAGAAGGCTAACTTTATTCATAAGAGGCTGTGGATGGCAGAGTTCAATCCTTTCACTGTAGAGTCCTGAGGTCTCCCACTGCTTTTCAAGATTTTATTCACATTTTGTTCTAAAAGGGTTCCACCTCAGAATAGCAAATGTGTTTTTAATGGAAATACATGCATATCTAAAGGAGGTGCATTATAAGGATAAAAAAAAAAATTCCTTTCTTATCTGAAGGGAACCCAGAAATATCAATGTCCAAAGTTCCATCACAAAGGGCTTAGAAGTCATCTGTTCAACCAGTAGATATTTACAGAAGACACTGTTCTATCTGAAAATACAGATCTGGGTACCATAACATGTTTTTCATTCTACCTCTGAGATCCAACAAATCTCACAAAGACAAGCTGGCTTCAGTACGCTGCCATTGTGTCAGCAATACACTCTCCTGACCACCTGATGCCCTGACACAACTTCTTGTGTGTGAAAAGAAAATCCCTTTCCAACTATCATTACTGGCCGAGCAGAACCTGGCCACTGTTTCAGTTCCACTGCCAGCACATCTCTTAACATTATGTCCAAGCAGAAATAATAAGAGGCTAAAAGCACAGAAATATGGTTACTTCTCACCTTACAGCCTGGATTACTTCATACACTTTAGGTGTTAAAGCAGTACCCGAGCCTTTCAAGTGTAGTAAGTGAAGTTTCATAACAGGCTGAGAAAACATCTCAGAGTAACAAGGCTTTAAATGTGGCATTTTAAGTCTAGAAACTGAGAAAAAACACACACACTGGGCTGGCTATAATGCCAGTATAGGTCTTCCTGGACTGATTAATTCTGAAAGACTTCAGGCGTCAACATAAATAATCGTCATAAGTCCCCGCATATGATCTTGGAACATCTTCAACCAAACCTGATCTTCAAACCTTCTGATGGGGAGCCAAACAGGCACCTCTCTTCACTGCAGCTTGTGAGCTGTTCCGGCATTTTCCAGTGAAATGCTGTTTTAACTTGCTAAAGCTCCCTTTGAGTCACCTACCACTCTTTCCACATACAAACCATGATGGCAAAACACAGCTTTCTCCCGAGTCTTTTCCTCCTAAATGGAATTACAGTATTACGAGCTGTGCTAAATCATGGAATTCTCTCTCTCCAGGCAATGCCACAAAAATATGGCCTTGCCTTTTGTTATTGCTCATTAACTGATGTGCTCCCTTCTCATCCCTCCCTTTAAAAAGTACTGAAAGCTTGAAAAGAGAGGCAAATGAAAAAAGAAAAAGAATAAGAAAGAAAGACAACAGCTTTCAATGACATAAATTTCAAATCACAAGAACATTAACAGGCCTAAAGGCCTAAGAAGAGTTAGAGCACAGGGTTTTAGTGAAGAGCTCACAGTAAGTGATGATGCTCTTATTACCCCAACATCAGGAATGGTAAAATTGCAAGAAAATCTGTTCTCATTTTAAGATTTTTTTTCCTTCATGTCTGTTCATACAGAGAGAAAAACAAGAGTTGAGCCTAAGGGCTCAAAAGACGGAGTGCAACAGAAAAAGATTTCTCTATTTTTAGGAGTACAATTTCAAAGCTTGATCCTGACAACGCTGGAACATTTACACTGTCATTAAAAGTGTTTTCAAATTCATACTTTTTTTTTCCCCATTAAATTATTTTTGCAGCCCTGTTCCCGCAAAGTCCAGTGTGTAGTTTTTCAGGCATCACTCTGTGGGCACATGAAACCTTGTTTCTGTTGTTAATATATAAATACAAAAGTCTTCTATTCAAGTTGCACTTCAACTTTTGAATCATTAGTTGCGATTATTAAATTAGAATTTAAATTCTGTAGCAGGATGTAATAAAAACAGTGCCTCAGAAAAATCAAAGGATATCCTTGTCCTAAAAACACTGCCTTAAAAAGTTATTTTATGAAGTCTCCTGCATTTTCTTTCCCTTGGAAGTTCTTTAGAGCTAAACTCACTAGCAATACCTGTATGTATTATAATCACGTGCTTCCGCTGTGACATTCAATTTTAAATATACTCTTGATTAAATGGAAAAGAAAACTGTTCGCCTGGTTGTGTTTAAAAAACACATCTCTGCTGACAGCCCAGGTCTGTTTTGATTTGCTCCCTATAGAAATGGAGTTGCTAGAAAACATTAAGTGGCAAGTGCAGCCCTGGATGTAAATTACACCATCTCGCACTTAAGTGCTGCCCTCAGCTGCAGCCGGAAATTGCACAGCCCAGCACTGCCAGGATCGCTCCAGGAGCAACAGGAATGTAAAAAAATGAATTATCAGATCTCTATGCAAAGCAAGCACATAAATTGAGTGAAGAACTGGCCTAGAAAAAATACTCCCTAATAAAAGCTTTCCAAAGCTGAGGTCAACATCTCTGCAACATCTTAACTTTCATTCTTGTAAGGTACTTTGTTAGCCTTTATGGTTACAAAAATAGTCTTCTAAACACAAAAGATTAAAAGCTTGTTCTCTGATAGAAGGGCTGGGCACACCCAGAAGTGAATGGCCACAAAATGAACAGAAAACTGTTGAGATACAGAGAAACGGTGAATGGATTTTCCTAAAGGGTGACCGAAAAACCCTCATTAAAGCAAAATGAAATCACTTTTCTTGATTCAACAATCTCCAACATACTTATTACCTTACACTGAAGTAGAGCATGTGGAATATAAATCCTTTGGATTGTGGTATATTCCCATGTAGTATCGATAACATGTAAAATCCATGTTCTCCTGTGCACACCACACAGGTGTCCAACACAGGGAACCCCACAAGGCACTGGGGAGGCTCCACAAGCAGTCTGATGTGATCTCGTTCCTCCAGACTTGGGATGTTCGTTTTGTCCTTTTCCAAACTGAAGCATCCAGTGATCTATTCATGTTGGCTTGGTGGCTGGGAATACATATCTGAATTACCAGCATTTTAAAAGCTTCACAACCTGGGAACTTCAGAATAAGATTTTTTCAAATCTTGAAAATATCTCTGTTAAATTCCATGTGCTGCACAGCACATCTAGTCTCAGATAACTTCATTTAATGACATTTCAACATTTAGTGAAATTAATTCATCAACTCATTGGTCAAGAAATAAGAGTTTTACAAAGGATATGATACAACCTGGGCATTAAGGCCAAAACCAAGTTTAATGATCACCTCAGGTGAAAGGGTGCTCTCATCCATTGAGACTGGAAATATTTTGGAGCTGCTTCTGGAAGATCACCTCATACTTAAAAAGCTGATTACAAAGACAAGAAAAGGTAGTTTTTTGCAATACAAGAAGGACTAATGATTGTACTGTGTCCTGCTTTTGAAGAGAAGCATACAAACAAGAAATGAGTGCAAAGCTTTAAGACAATACAGGACTACACAAGAGAGAAAAAAATAAATGCTGTTTGCTAAGAACTGCAGGATAATAGCAGATGAAATTAAAGTCAAGATAATAAGACATAGAGAAAGAAATAACCTCACCTATACAATGAGATCTAAATCAGCTGCAGCAACTTGGAATTTTGAAACTGTTACAACTAATTCTCCTGGAACATCAATTTCATACTCATTAAGAGCCTCAAGGAATGGAGAAGAAAACAACAAACACTCTGCTACAATTGTAGAAACCCAGAGCCCCTTGAGACAGCCCGTAGTGCTGGTGTCAAACAGCCATATAAATACTAGAACATGCACAAAATGGTAAGACAGTATCAAAGGCTTGAAATACTTCTATACTAACAGGGACAGACGTACAGTTCAGTTTTACAGCCAAGTTAGGAAACATCCACCATCAGAAAGAGCCCTGCCCTGTCCAGCACTGCACACACAAGCTACGGAGGGGCTTCAGCACCTTCTGTACAAAACAGGTCCCTTCTTTGAGCTGAACAGTGCAACTGTGGAAGAGCACACGAGGTGTGCAAAATCAAAACTAGCGTGAAAAAGAAGAATAAGGAAAGGTCATTCACTATTTCTCCTACCACAAGAGCCAGACAACACAAGCTGAGCACCATTTCACATGGCACGTAATAAAGTGCAGGCTCATAACCACAGGAAATTGTGGATTCAGAAAGGATTGGACAAACTGACTGAGAACAGGTCAAAGCCCTGCTTCCTGCGAAGTCACGTCACTGCCGGAGAGAAGGAGCGTGCTCTACTTCACTGCTTCTTATCCTCTTATCTTATTTCAGAAGATTTTTGAGGTTAGACACAGGACTAGGTGTCCTCCTGATCTGACACATTACGGCAATTTTTATCCTCATCCCAATTTTAGCTAGACTTGAAGCCATTCCTCCTCCAGCAAGGCAGAGAAACTTCTCAGCCACCTCCAACAGCCATCACAGTGGTATTTTTGTTTCAAATCTCAAGGCTAACATAGACTCTTAGAAGGGGTAATTTTACACACAGAAGTGGATTTTGCCCTGCTGTTTGTCGGATGCAAATTTTTGCATTGTGGTAAGAAAAATTTCTCCCTTTTGGGCAGATAATGAAGAAATCACACAAGATTAGTCTTTGAAATCCAAAAAACACTGCTCCATTCAGAGACTCCTCCAGCCTGACCACTGCAACCACTGTGACCCAGCTTTCTAAAACCAGACCTCTTTAGAAGCATCAATGCTGCTATTTTTCTATAGAGATGCCTTTAGTAACTGATAGAAAGCTGTTATCTTTTCTGTAATATTATCTATGCTCACATTTGCATGTAAGAATGATCAAGGGTAACGAAGCATATTTTGATGTCATTATCTACGTCACAGCACAAAAGGAAAGCATTTATATAAATTGCTTTAAATAAAAGAATATTAAATTACACAATACTGCAATTTCTCAATTACCTAAAAATAGTTCCCGGAAAGATGCAACCAGTGTTTGAAAACAAAATATAAATGCAAAAGACTAAACCTGAATATTGAAATAAAAACTTGGGTTTACTATAAAAAGATAATTTTTGTACTTCTTATTGGATAATCATAAGAATTAGAATTTTTGTCAAGTTGCTTTTAGATGGCAGTTGAACTCCAAATAGAAATAAAAACTGCACTTTCATTTTACTTGGCTAACGAATAATCTTACCTTAAAAGAATATACAGAGAAGGCAGAAACAAAGAAAACAATATTTTGGTTTTCATTAAGCAACATAGAGTTAAACCAAGAAACATTAACTTCACTTTACAAAGTTGAGGTTTTTATTGTCACCTTGCCCCTCTAGCTGTTATGCTCCTGTCTTTTTTTGGTCTCTAGAAAAAGAAACAATCTTCCCTGATTCTTCAGTTTCCAGTCACCATCTCTTTCTTACATAAGATGAACCAGTAAAAAAATCAAAACCAAAGCTACTGTTGGACACACTCACCCTACACTTGCAGTGAGACGAATTATCTAGAACTGGTTTATTATCTAACCAAACTGGACTCATGTGCTTCGACAAACCACTTCCCTAAATACATTGGTTTTAATTAAGAGGAGCAACAAAATACATGTTTAAATTTGCTAAGGAGTAAGTTCAAAATATAAGAGTTGGCCACAATAAGAAGAGGAATTTGAAATTAAGCTACTTCTCCCTCTCCAAAATCTATTTTAAAAGTTTAATAAATAACTTAAGACATAAAATATCTCTTGAAAAAGAAGACTTTTGCTCTTGGCCATTGGACTAAAAAGCCTTGCAGCTAAATTGATTAGATTCTGTTTTGCAAATAAAGGAGAAAAAGTTCCCTGGAAGAGGGGAAGATTTTCCTATGGCTGTGCCTATGGTCACATTCATTTAAAAGGAGTTGATTAGCCCGGTTCAATTGCCCAATTAGTGCTATATTTGTAACACTTGTGACTGATCCCGTGCTTGCATTATTTTTTAGGGCCATTAGTTTAACCCTCATGGTAACACTTTAAAGAGCAATGAGCAGAGTCAATCCTGGAAGGAATCACTGCCTTCTGCAATAATTTCTTTCTTAGGATGTGCATTCTGTGAGTTTTGCTGGCCCAACTGCAAAGCATCCCCAAAGGGGATGGGCTCTGGGCCTCAGAGCTGGCCCAAAAAAGCATCCCCTGTTCTGTCCCTGCCTGTCTGCTTGGCATTCCCTACCTGGACATTTCTATGGGAACGTAATGACAGATCCTGTAATTTACTTGAAAACACCACTCAAACAGTTTAGTACTTAACACATTAATGGGGGCATGTTTGTAACTCGACATTAGGAAAAAAATAAATACTAATATTTATATATATATGTGAAGGAAAGCCTGTGTTTATAACATATACACCTGTCAGGCTTCACTAGCATTTTCCCATACTGCTTTGAAACACCACAGCTTTCTCAGCACCACAACCTCATTCAAAGATATTGGGCACTGAGGCCAACGTTGGCCTCCTTTCAAAAGAAGACACTTTGACATGAGAGATACTCACAAAAACCCACCCTAGTTTCCAACAAGGCTTTACAGTATAATGGAGTTTCACAGTCCTTAGATGGAAAAATCTTTTTTTTTTTTTTTATGATTTCAAGACAAATAAGTTTCTTTTTTTAAACCAGAGGCCATAGCTCCCCATGCAGAGAGCAAAGTGCATGCTGAAGCTGCAGACGTGCACATTACTATAGCTCCTGAGGAGGTGGGTACCCCTAAAGGGATTTCATTCCGTCAGGCAACTAAAAGAAAAAAGATACCAAATAATAAAAAAAAATTGTACATTTGTATGTATCTTCCCAGGTCAAGAGATCAAGAAAAAGATAAGAAATGCCAGGGCATCACTTGCTCCACTACAGAGAGGCAAGACACCCACAGAACTCAGAGAGCCATTTGTAATAAATGTGCACCCAGCATCAGAGGGGAAGTGCCCTCACTTCCTGACTTGATCAGTTTCTTCTGGAAACAATGACAAACCTGAAGGTGCTATTTATGGCTTTCTGTCACCCATTGCCAGAAGAAATAGTGACTACAGCCTCTAAATACATCAAGCCAGAGTTCATCTTCTCCAATCCACTTGGTATCTACTTCAGGATCACTGCTCCAGTCCCTTATATCCTTGAAAAAGATTAAGTGACAAACAGCAAAACCTTGCAGGGTTCCCCACCACCATCATTATTTGCAACCAATGACCCAATTCTGCAAGACAGAGCACCTCTTGAGATATGCTGAGAACCCTCAACTCCAATCAGCCAAAATAGGAGAGGAGGTCACTCAGCCCTGCAGAGTTTACTCCTAGAGAAAAAAATAATCCAAGATGCATCTCTTCTCTCACTGATCAGTACTCTCAGAGAATCTCAAAGCTGGTTTAATAGCTGCATCATTTTTAGATAACATCACATTCCACTAATCTCCTTCCCAACTCATCTGTTTGAAGAAAGAGATCATTTCTGTAGTGAACCAGAGTGTTCTCAAGTGTAACAGCAAATAAACCAGGGTAAATGAAGTGCCACAGCAATATAAACAATGACCTTGAAAACCAGCAAGCTGCTGCTCAGTATGACTCTAGGGACAATAATCACATTTTAAATGTCCACATAATCTGAACAAATTGCTGAGATTACCTCTGTAGCTACAACTCACCTGCACTACAGGTAAAAACATCTGCAACCTGTGCATATGCCAAATCCCAATGGGCAAAAAAAGCCAAAACAAAATACATATGGCTCCCACCAAATCCAAGTGAAAGGAAAACTCTTATCTGGGTATTATTTACAAAAAGTAATCCCTGCAGCAAAAAGCTTGTGTCACCTAAGGCTGCTCTGTTTAAAAAAAAAAAAGACAGCTTGAAAGAGCAGAAATCCCAGTACTAAAGACAGGCATCTACATAAGGGATGGTCATTCTACTGCAAAGCTCACTGAAGCCCCCTTTACTTCAGGTTTTAACATTACTGCCTACCTGATTTTCAAGGCTCATTAGATTAATTTGGATTGTGCATGAATGCAGTTTTTTGCTTATTCTCCCATGACTCTTCCTCAAACCCAGTCAACAAAATGTGACTGAGGGGCAGGGGTCTTAATGACATTGAGATCCAGCAAGTGTTGTATTGGATGCTTATTTTCTTAGGGAAAATAAATCTAAACATCACCGTCTGCATTGAAAGATGAACGAAGACATCCCAGAGAATCCAGAAAAGGTAAGGAAAGGAAAAAAGGGGAAGGGGAGACAAACGAAGAAAGAGATCTTAGGACCTGAGCTTCCCTGGTCGTGTGGCTCCCAGGCCTTCTTTATTTGCACAGTTCTCAGCTAAACACTCCTCAAAGGTGTCTGGGGGTGATAATCCAACACTTCCAAAACAAACAAAGCAGAAAGAAACCCGAAGACTTACAGCTTTCCATCTTCAAAGGTTTTTAAAGCATTCACCTACTACTCAGTAACTACCATGCAGCTTTGCATTAGTTAAAATTCACTCATTTCTCAGAGATGTGGAGAGTTACCTGCAGAGTCCCAACCAATCTGCACAGTATCTTTTTCCAGCCTAAGCTCACACCCTCCTTTCTCACAAGGGAACATTTAAAATATTCAAACATGTAATTCCCCTAAGAGATGCCCTATTAAGAATGCAGAGTAGAATTCATGTTGCAATACTTTAATTCTACAGACCAACCTTTGCTATGAACACTTAAAAAAATACTATCTCACACATAAATAGGGGCAAAATAATAATGATAATTAGTACTATGATTATGATTATTACTACTATTATTATCTTAAGATCATCACCAATCCACAAAGTTTATCAGTAAAGTCTGACAAAAGGGAAGAAAAATCAACATGGATACAGAGTGAACACAAAATGTGTGTCTTACGTGCACCAAATCTAGCTTTAAAAAATATATTTACATTCTGTACCCTTGAAACCAGAAGTATTTTAAAATCAAATGAGCACTAATTAGCATCTCAATGTTTCTTTCATAGGTTTTATCAATATAAAGAAAACCATGCAGTGAAAAGAATTATGGATTAAAGTTAGAAAAATATATAATTATATAAAAATATCATTGCACTTATGTCATAGCTTTTAAAATCATAAGATACTAATATAAAATTAAGGTTAAAATTTACTCTCATTTTCAACTTCTTCTGAACTTGGAGAATGTGAACTGTGAAATCTCCCATTCAGGGTCTTGCACACAGACACAATGTTTGCCTTCAGGACAACTTCAACAAGCATTTGAATCAAATCAGAACAAAACAAAAAAATCAACTCCCTCCCCCTTATTTCATCCCCTGACTTTTCAAGTAAGAAAGTAATGTTGAGAGGGGAAAAAATACCCCCAGCCTAAAAGCTTTGAAGAACTCAAGTTTAAACCTGTGACCTAAAACCTGACAGCCACTTCTCAAAAGCAGAAGAAGCACAAAGTCCATTACCAGCAACAACACCGATGCTCCAAGATACCAAAACAAAGATGACACATAAAATCTGCTAATCATCAAGTAAGATGAGTCAGATGAACAACACAAAAGAAAGCTGTTATAGCTCCAGAAAACATTTGTAATTTACACAGGCTACACTGTTTCAAGTCAATGACCAATCTACAAGACACGGAATTGCACACTTAAAAAGTCAAGAAACCAAATCCCAGGACTATTCTGTAGCATTAAGGCTGCCATGTCATTATAGGAACAATGGATGTAATGCAAGCCCTGTGGTTTGAGGCACTGGAAGCTTTCTCCCCAAAATGCCCCTCACTAAATACCTCCCACATTTAATTTTCTCAAGCACTTAAAAGGACACTGTAGTGAATTTAACATGAATCACTTCACTGTCAGCGTGTTGGTGTAATTAAGTTGCCACGTGTCTCAAGTGCATCAGTTGTAGGACAATTACTTAAGCCAAGCCAGCACAAAATGACTGTATTGATGTCTGCATCACTGCATGATGATCATGCCACGGCCAAACTTCACAAGTGACAGCAATGTTGTTAAGGTGAATTTCAGAAACAGTGACTTCAAAAAGCAACCATGAAAGGAGACTGTGGTCTACAGCTGTCACCAGTCTGCCATGAAACAACAAAAAACCCTGTAAACTGTTACCCAAACATACTATGGCACATGGGTTTTTTTGCAATACTCATTAACATGTTCCCCATGAGGCAGTGAAAGGGTTCCCAGAATATAAAGATTACACCATGCAAACTCTATCAGTCATTAACATGTCAGTTTACACTTAATCCACCTTTTCCACACAGCAATTGCTTAGGAGATTTGCCAGGTTTAAGAATCAGATAAGATAACTCAATACCGGCAAATTAATAGTTGAGGGGGGGAAAAAACAGCAAAGGAAAACCCATACAGATCAATAACTACAAAGATCTGCCCCTGTTTCTCTGCTATCTATCTTGCACTGCTGTCTCTCCCGGAGAGTGAGCGTGTCAGCTCCAACGTAACAGGATCCTGGAGTGTCCCAGTGGAAGTGCCCAGCATGGACAAACCAAACAACAGCAAAGCCATTCTCCCAACACTCCCATGCTACCTCTTAACCATGAGTCATTAGAAAAGGTAGTGAGACCAGTTTCACTTGGTCGTCTGTCTTGGCCATAAGCATCTCCCTAACACAGGCTCTGGGAAGAACTAAATTTCATTCTCGTTCCTCAATCACAGCAATAACAATTCACAAACCAAACGCAAAAGAGGAAGTGGCTGAATTGAAGGCAGGAAGGCCACTAAGTCTTCTCCCTAGAGATGATCTTTTAGATAGATACACAGATACTTTTAAACTCTTTTTTAATTGTAAAATCCATGTCAGTAGCACCTACTACACAAGCAACCAAAGCTTTCAGTTAATTGATCTATTTTTATCTTGACATTGATTTACTTTGGCTTTTTTGAAACAGTAATCACAGATCCTAGCCAGACCAGGAATCCACCCTGCTGAATGTTGTAGATGCTACAAGTTACAGCCCCACTCCTGAAGGAAAGTGACTATTTACCATTAACAACTTTTTCTCTTGCAAATCAGCTGTTTCTGGCCAGTTCACATAGATTGCAAACCTTAGGTAAGTTGCAATGGTATTTCTGAAGTTACAAGGTGGGTTATCATTTTCTCCAGCATGAGTTTTGCGCCGTGCACCTTATATTCTGCCTCACGGAACTGTTCGCTATGGTAACCTCCTGGTCTACTGACAGCAGCCAGCTTCCATTAAGGAAGGAAGGAAGGAACAGCAAAGAAAGAGCGAGTTAGGCCTTTTCTTTTGCTGTTAAAGCTCTCCCCCCAGAATTCTGCTGTCAGAGAGGGTAAAACTGTCAGACATGAAGGTTACCATGTACAATCATTTTATAATGGCAACAAGTTTCTCCAAAGTAGATATAATTATTTCGTTAAAGCACGCATGTGACTGTGAAACAGGCATCACTGGCCTATTTCTCAAATAAAGGGCCTTGTGGAACTGCAATAGCGAACGTAGTTAAAAATTCACAATGAAATGCCCGCGTTGTTTTTCTTCTCCTTTCATTATTTCCACTGTGTGTGTGTGTGGGGGGGCTCTGGTAGCAAGTTTGCAAAAGCCACAGACGGAAAACTTGCTCAGTCCTTCCGATGCGGGCATTCCGCCCTCCCGCTTCCACCCGGCGCTGCCCGGGCGGGAGCCCTCCCGCAGCCGCTGCCCCGGCGCCGCTCCCTCCCCAGCCCGAAGTTGACGTCCCGGGGCATCCCCGGCGGCCGCCTGGGCAGTGTCACCGGCGGCCGATTTACGACTTCAGGTGCGGGAGCGGCGGGCAGCGCAGACCGACTCCCCGAGAGACAAAGGCTGTGTCTCGCTCGCCGGAGCGCCGCCGGGCGCGGAGCCGCCGGAGGTGCGGAGCGGCGGTGGCGGGCGCGGCGCGCACACAATGCCCGGCCCCGCGGCAGCGCAGG